>PVJL010000138.1:0-115540 GCA_004026885.1 Lyroderma lyra | reverse complement strand
CGACACTTGGAGAAGTAGCCTTTGCCCTGAAAATGTCTGCCCAGGCCTGATCTAGTTCCTGTATACCTCTCAAACTCACCTCATACCACCTGCTTTCTTGTTCACTACACTCTGGCCACACTGTTTCCTTTCAGTACTTCACATATAGCAAGCTCTTTCCTACCTCTGTATTTTTGTGTTAGCTGTCTACTCTACCTGCAATATTTTCCTGAAAGCTCTTTGAATGTCTGCTGATTCTTCTCCTTTGTAATTCAAGACAAACGTCACTTTCTCAGAACATTCTTTTCTGAGTTTAAAATAGCCTCTCTACAAATTCCTCTATTATTATATCACCTGCTTCTTTCTTTTATGGTGCTTATTACAATCATATTCACACATTATCTTATTTATGTTTCCATTTATTTGTCATTGGTCCTCACTGAGGATGTAAACTCTATTTTATTCAACTCTATCTTCAGAGCCTACCTAGTGCATAACACATAGTGGGCCCATTATAAATATTTGGTCGATAAATGTATAGCCAAAGTCATAGAGCCTGTCAATGATCTGGAATACTGTCTTCACAATGCTGAAAGGTATTTTCCCTTTCTTCCAGCAGGTGGAGCCAAAGCCACATCTGGTCCTTACTTAGCAGGGACTGAGATTGGGAGGGGGATTTGCTGAGGGCAGAACACTCAAGAGGAGAGGCACGATTTTTTATAGTAATGCTGGATCCAAGCATGGAGGAAGTCAAGCTGGCACTTCTCCCAAAGGATAGGTAGGTACGCGCTGTCTAGAAGGGACTTGGAGTAGCCAATCCCAGTTTCTGGGATCCTAGACTGCTTTCCCACTTCCCCCACTTGTACCATCCCAAACCATCCCCCAACCAGCAGGGGGCAGGGGGTCTTTGAAAAGGAGAGCAATTTTCCGAGCATGAAACTGGAGAGACGTAAGGGTTTTCAATTCCAAATCCCTAATGTACAGTTGGGGGGAACTGAGGTCAAGAGAGAAGCATCGTAGTGGAGCAGTAGGAATTGGGTCTGGCTCACAAAGTCCTCTTGTCATAGCTCGCATTTATTCAGCTCCACAAGTCTCACCCCACCCCACCATGCCTGGCCCTTGACTGAATGTGGGACCATAGTGAAGGGAGCAGGGACTCTCCCAAGGAGCAGGAGTGCATGCTGGAGCCAAGACACATTGGACCAATGTCTGCTGGTGGGGGCAGAGGTACATTCCAGTGCCAGGCAGGTGGCCTGCAAAAGGGTTGCATCTAGACCTGGGGATGGAGAGGTCAGCAGGACTTTCGGAATTCCTCCTGAAGGCAATAGGGATTCCTTCAGAATGGGGTTCTGAACAGGACCGCTACTGGGTTATCTTGGATAGTTCGCAGAGAGAATGTGAGAAGATCAAAGGCAGAGACCAGTGAGGATGCTGGTATAATCATCTAGGTGGGAGAAGATAAGACTTGTAAGTAATTATAGGGATGGGAAAGAAGCAAGCTTGAGTGATTCAGGAAATTAAAAATATTTTAAGAAACGGGATTTGGTGACTATAATAGACTAATTGAATCAATATTTATTAAGTGCCTGTTAGTAATCTTTATACATTTATAAAAGTGGCTTGGCAGAACTTCATTAGCAAAACATGGAGCCCAACACCCAAAGTCAAATCCAAGCCTAAATAGTCTGAGTGCTTTTCTTCTCTGGGCCTCATTTATCAATATAACATAAAGAGATGAGGCTGGTAGGTCCCCATCCTAAGAGCTTTGTTTTATCAATTTTTGGAGATTGGCCTAAGTATGTGAAACCCAATGATATGCAAGGGTATGCTCCTACCCTCTTGATGAGAGCTAATGTTAACTTTTCAGGAATTTTGCAAGGTAGTAGTGTTGGTAACTTGAAATGGGCTGTAATGGGAGTAATTACACCATGGAAATAGGTAAATGCTACAAACAAGTCCCTTTCCCTGGCCTCCTTCCTGCCCACCAAATGTGGTTTTTTCCAGCACACCAGTGAGAGATACACACACAACCAGCTAGGTACCTTCTCACCCTCCAACACTGTCATTAACAGTCGCAGAGAAAGAATCTCAGGTCTCTAAGACCCTACAGGGAGGGCCCTAGTCCCACAGAATCTGCCCAGCACTGCCAGGCCCACATGTTCAGGCACACACAGGGCAGAGCAACCATCTGCTGATAGTATGTTGGTCCTTCTCAGACCCAGGGGAGCAGAGGTTGGTGGTTAACGTATTGGTGTCTCACAGATAGGTGTTCAGTAAATGTTAGCTAAGGCTGTTGTCACATCTCCAAATGCACTCTCCCCACCCAGGGCCCCTTCGGCTCAGTGCTTCCTCTCACTGAATTTTGGCACAGTGGCCAAGGACAAAGACAGAAACAGGCAACTGTTTTCTAGCTTTTATGAAAATTAATAACATTAATAGCTCACAGACATATATATACACACACATTGCTATGTACACAGTCATTAAGTTACTAATTAGTCTCCATATAAAATGTTTCTACATTAGTGTCCTGGGCTAGGCCCCATCAGTCCTTGGCATATTCACAGTAGCAGCCCCAGAGCTCGGCCCCGTGGGCGCGAGAGGGGAGGCAGGTAGCTGTATGAATAATCCACCCCAGGTGGGCACAGGAGTTGTCCTGGGTCGCTTTTGCTCAAGTCCTTGGCTCCCTTCCAGGCACGTGGAGACCAGCTGTTCAGTGAGCGGGCAAGCAGGTCTGGATTCCCAGTGTGGCCTGGTGATACAGGCCTTATGCATGGTAGCTTCTAGCAACACAGCAAGTCCTAGAGGATGCTGGCCAACTCTGTAGAATCTGTGTCAGAACAGCCTGAGCTGCTGGCCTCTTCCCTGCAAGAACCAGAGGAGACGGATTGGAAGAAGTATCCTAACCCCTCCCCTGCCCCCACCTGCCTCATTCCTCATGGGATCCTGGCCCTGCAGTCTTAGCCAACTGTTGGTAACCCACAGGACACATGCAGTTTGCTCACTCCTACTCCCAACCCAGAAACTGTTGGTTGCTTTTTTTACTGTTCTTGTTGTCCACAAGCCATCACAAGCCCCAAGACTAAGCTCTGTCCTGGGCTAGGTGATGGGTTACCATGACTCACTCCTCTCCCTCTGGTCTCCTGAAAGGCAGGGCTCAGGCCACTCCTGCATGTCAGGAGAGACACGAAGAGTGCAGGCACTGAAGTCAGAATGCCAGGGCTCAAACCCAGCTTTGCCCTTTATCACCTGGGCTAGTCACTCTTCCTGGTTAAGACTCAGTCTCCTCATCTGCAGAGTGGGAATCATAGGACTGTGTGGCACTGTGGTACCTAGGGTTGTTGGAGGACTACAGGAGATCATGAATGCATGTTCTCTAAAACATAAACTCCATGAGAGCAAGAATTTTTGTTTCATTCACTAGAGCAATGCCTGCCACACAGCAGACTTCCAATACATATTTGGTGAATTTTTCATTCAAATATAAAACCACTCAGCACAGTGCCTGGCACACAGCTAAGTGTTCGGGAAATGTCAGCTTCCACTATTACAAATCAGCACAGAGGAGGGACAGAAAAGGAGCCTTCAAGGTTAGATGTATAGGAGTGGAGTCTGGACATAACCACAGGAGGCGTGAGCTGAGGACTTAGACTGGATGCTGCCCCTCCTCCTCTCTGTCCCCTCCCTCTCACCTCAGAGCCTGCAGGGCCTTCTTGTTCTGCCGCCGCTTCTCCTCATCAATGGGGTACAGCTTGAAGAGCAGCAGGCCCAGCAGGATGAGGACTATGGGAGCCATTGTCACCAACATCTTCAATGTAAACTTGACACCTGCCGGCTGGGAGCATCCACGGTTCCGGTACCCAGCAAAGCTGTGGGACACAGGGGAAAGGAACTGGTGAGGATGGGGGGGGGCTAGGGTCTGTAACAGCCCAGCACTGCCCCAGACCTCCACCCCACTCACTCAAGACTGAGGGTGGAGATGCCCAGTGAGACTCCTGAGGCGAATTTGGTGAAGAAGACATAGAAGGAGAAGAAGATGGGCTCGGTTCCATGTGAGTGGGGTTGCTTCAAGTGAAAGTCGTCGATGACATCGGGCAGCATGGACCTATACAGAGTGGTGGCAGCCATGGAAGTTCCACCCACCTAGCAAACCCAGGTCCCCACTAGCCCATTTGGCCCCGCTGTGTCAATGAGAAGAGGTTGCCCTCTGGGAGTTTACAGTCCTATGGGCACACAGCTCAGTGCAGAGATGGCAACGTCACATGAATGAGAAAAGAAGGCCCCTTTCATGATGAAGTAGCCCCCTCTGCTCAGTTGGGCAAGCAGAGTGCAGACCAGCTCTAAGCCACCATTTCCCACTTGATTAGGTACTCTTGCACAGTTAACAACCTGTACCACTGTACGGGAAGACCTGCCCTAACCTGGACCCACAGAATGGCCTACAAGAGGAGAAGCCCCAATGGAATTCTCTAAGGAGCTTCAGAAGTGAGGGGTGGTGGACCCAGGTATGCCTTTATACTTACCAGGGTAGTAAGAAGGCAGCTGCTACACTGACGCCCGCTGCCACAGCTACCATGTATGTGACAATGAGGTTACTCTCTATGAGGGCCACCAAGATGAGAAATGGCACGGCTGACTAGACGAGAGAGATGCAGGAAGATGAGTCAGCTGAGAGGCTCCCACCAGCAGCTCCCAGCCCAGCCTAGGCACTACCGTTCAGCCCCACACACCGAGATCCCAATGTATACAGCTGTCTTCTTGCCAAACCGGGTTAGGAACCACTGCCAGATGGGAATGGTGAGTGTGGCCGAGACCTGTGGATGGACAAAGTGGATAAGGGAAGTGGGTGAGAGCCATGGAGGCCCAGGATCCCAAAGGTGCTCCCAGCCCTGCCTGAGAGCAGCCAGATGGCATCATCTGGGCAGTGAAGAAGTTGACAGGCACCTTTTAACGGTAGGTGAGATCCAACCAATATTCTGAGAAACTGCCCTCATCCATTTATGACACTGGGCCAGTCTGGGGAACATTTTTTGACTCTCCAAAGAACCATCTCACAGCCTATGCCACTTCAGCCCAGGCTGCCTATCCACCCTCAGGGCCCCACACGCACCATGATGGCCAGGAGCAGATTCTGGAATTCATTGCGGAAGCCCAAGGTGTAAGTGCAAAACAAGGCAAAGTTCCCCTCCACCAGCTGGGGGAAGGAGCAGGGGAGGAGAAAGGAAACACAAGAAAAGATGTGATGTTAGAGCTGAGCCTCCCTGAGACATTCCCCATGCTCCAGGGACCTCTGCTTACCCGTCCCCCAACTCCACCTGTCTCTCAAGCTTGTCATATCCCGAGTCCTCAGCCTGCCTGCTCCAAGTGCACACCCTCACCCCAGAGTGAGCATGTTAGGTCCCTACTCACCATGAAAGCCAGGGACGTGAAGAGGAAGCCGGCAATAAGCTTGACATACGGTCCATGGCTCATGACCAGCCGGAGGCCCCGAAAGAAGGATATCGGCTCAGCCTGCTGAGTCTCATAGGGTTCTGGGGGCCAGAAGGGACAGTGAAGAAAAAGCAGAGGCCCGTCCCAAACCCTGAGGTCCAGGCAGAGGGACAAAGCCACCTTGTGCTGGGGGCTTCTCACCTCTTTGCTCCCGCACACCTAGGACCAGGATGACAGCACAGACGACGTAGATGGAGGCAATGACCCCTGCCGCTAGCAGGTATGCATTTTGCTATCAAGAGGAATGAAGGCATCATAGACAGTCAGTCAGTCTAATCTCATCCCTACTCCCAGCAGCTCACTCAGTGACCTTGGATCAGTCCCTTCTATTCTTGGGCCTCACTGTCTCCATCTTTAAAATGGGAGAATCATCCTGGGCGTGCTGCTTTTTCCCAAGGCTGGGCAAAGTCCAACAGAACAAAATGTTAAGGAGCTGGGCTGTGGAGTCTGAGAGCCCGCAATTCAAATCTCCCCAAATCTAGTTTCTGCAACTCACTAACTCTATCGCCCCAGGCAAATTATTTGGCCTCTCTATGTTTCAGTTTTCTTATTTGCAAAGTGGGCATGTTAACAGTCTGTATATAAATGTCCAACATTTAACAAACACTAGCTATTATTACTATTTTGAGGATGGTTGCAAAGTACCCTGTGGTTCCTCATCTCCCATAACCCTTACCCTGCCAGGGGTCTCACCGTTTCTCTGAGTAAGTTGGTGCTGTTTGTGAGATTGGCATCTTCTGAGGCCACTGAAGAACCATTGGAGTCCTGGAGACAAGGCGTATCTGCTTGGCCCACGATTTGCCCCTGGATCGCTGTGCCCAGCACTGTGCCCAGTACCTCCACAGTCATCCCTGAGCAATGTAAAGAAAGTCCTTTGGAGGAGACCCATGGCTTGTGGAGGAAGGTCAGAAGGATAGAAGTTCAGTTCTAGCCCCAGGTGATGGTAGCAGCTCCAAGTAGGGTGGCTACGGGATAGTAGGGCAGATGGCACCTTGGACTAAACTCATGGCCTTGCTCTACAGGAGACCCAGGGTTCCTGGTGGGTGGGATCAGTGGGCTGGGGAGAGACTTACGATAGGCAGTGGCCGAATCCCGCTCACTCTGCTCTGTGCTGATGAACATGGTGAGAGCTGAGTAGGGAACGTGGAAACACTGGCATGGAAGAGAGGCCCTCAGCCAGTCAGATGATGGACAGACAGATGTGGCTTTGGGCACCAACCCCAAAGGCCCCCGGGACTGCCCTCACCCCTGCCCTGATACCCAGGAACCCATACTCACCGTGACCAGTGTCTCAAAGAGGCAATAGAAAAGCAGGTACCACAGGAACTGGACCTGTGGGAAGTCAGGCACAAACCAGATGAGGAAGTAGGCAATGATGGCCAGGGGCGTGGAGAAGATGATCCTGAGGAGGGGAGGACACATATGATACATATATATTACATATATTACTCAGCCTTAAAAAGGAAGGAAATTCTGACACATCCAACAACGCAGACAAACCTTAAAAACATTATACTAAGTGAAATAAGCCAGACATAAAAGACAAATGCTGTGCTATTCCAATTATATGAGGTATCCAGAGTAGTTCAATTCAGAGACAGGAAGTAGAATGATGGTTGCCAGGGGCTGTAGGGGAGGGAGGAATAGGGAGTCATTGTTTAATGGGTACAGAGTTTCAATTTGGGATGATGTGAAAAAATTCTGGAGGTGGGTAATGGTGATGGTTTCATAACCATGTCGATGTACTTAATGCCACTGAATTGTACACTTAAAAATGGTAAATTTGGGGGGTTCCCTGGGTGGTGTAGTGGCTAGGCTTCAGCACTCTCACTGCCGTGGCCAGGGTTTGATCCCTGCTCATCCCACCCCCACCCCCCAAAAAAATGGTAAATTTTGTTACATATATATTTTACCACAATAAAAATGTCATATAAACGATTATGAGGTGATTACTTGCTGTGGGTTACAGAAATAAAGCAGGCAAAATGGGGATCAGGAGTATAGGGATACAATTCACAACCAAGTAGACAGGGTAGCCTTCATTGAGGTGACATCTGTGCCAAGGCTCAAATGAGAGGAGGGACTTGGCCTTGCAGAGGTCGGAAGCAAAAGTGTGCCAGGCAAAGGGAATAGTTATGCAAACATCCTCAGGTGGGAGACGCGCCCAGCAGGTTTGAGAAACAGCAAGGCGGCCAGTGGGGCTGGAGCGGAGTGAGTACGGGAGACAGAATTAAGAGAGGAGGTTGGAAAGAAAATAGGGTACCAGCTCGTGTATCCAGTGTAAGGACTCTGGTTCTCTTTCCTAGAGTTGAAGTCTCAGGAGACTTCAGTTGATATTAAAATGTAGAACCGTGCTTGGGACACAGTGTTTGCTGTGATTATCACTCCAGGAAAGCTCAGGGGGAGAGTACAGGTCCACAGCCAGGGAGCTGCAGAGAGCACTGGGCTGGCAATCGGACCTCAGGTTCAGCCCTGCTGCATCTCCACCTCATTGTGTGACCCTGCTGACACCCTGCCTCTCACCAGATGGCCCTGGGAACTCCAGAGAAAGTGTCTGTCAAAGTGTTCCTGATCTGAAGGGGGATTTAAATGCTGGCTGAGGGCAGGTGTGGTCTAAAGCCTGGCAAGAAAGTAAGCCCCAGGGCTCATACACCTGGAAAGGCCCAGCCTCTTCCTACACTGACAGAAGAGGTGCCAGGTCCCAGGCCTGAGGAGGGGCCCAGGCACTAACTGGTATGGACAGGGAGGTCACATACACAAGGCAGTCCCTCAGCCTATGAGCGGTCCAGTGTGCTTGCAGACGCAAGGGTGGTGGTTACCTCTCAAGAGGTATTACCAGGAGTTTCCACCCAGACAGGTGAGGACGTGTACTAAATCGGAAACCAGCCCCAAGGGCCTCAGCAACTTCACCAAGCTGGCTGCCACACCTGCCGAGGGAGAGACCACAGGGAGGGCTTCCCCTGCTTTCCCTCCTTGCCCTCCCTCACCCCTCCCAAATCCACACGTCTCCTCAGAGAACAAGGGCGTCAGCCTTGTCAAACACTCCATCCTGTCCTCCTAGGCAGCTGAGCAGCAGATGAGGAACAGAATGTGACTGTAACTGGGGCTCTGCCTCCCATTGGCTGGGCCACATGAGGAAATGTGGCAACAGAGCCCCGCCTCCCACCGGCTGCCAGGGAGGCGGGTACAGGGTTTAGCCTCACGGGTGGCTCCAGCCAGCTGGGATCCAAAGAAGCCTGCCCAGGTAAGGCAGGCTCTCCTGCCCTCTGGCCCTAAGGCTAGATCAAAGGCCCTAACCTGGGGCTTAGCCAGGGACTGGCAGGGTTGCGGTGGGAGGTAGGAGGGGGGCCTCGTGGGAAAGGAAGCTTTGGGGGGGCGGGAGCTATGGGAAGAGCTTTGAAGGCCGGAGACCAGGTATGGGCACCCCTGGGGCAGGAAGGCGCCCACTTCAGCCTGGACGGGCTGGAGATGAAAGGAGTATGTCCCCCACCACTACCAAGCAGGATGTCCTGGAGGGAACCAAAGCTCCAGCCTGTCAGCTTGTCTTCTGTGTCTCCCTTTGCTGTCTGATCTGCAGCGCCACCTCCTCCCACATTGCCAGAATAGTGTAGGCTTCGAACCAAAGGGCCAGAGGTTGTGGGCCTGCTATCCCGTTCTTGGTATTGCCTTCCACTCTTGCATCACTAGGAGCCACTCTGAAGGAATGCCAAATTATATATTACTTAATATGTACCATGCACTGTTCTAAGTACGTAAAAATTTAAAAAAATAAACATTTCTCACCACAACCCTGTAAGATAGGCATATTATTATCACTATTTTATAGATGAAGAAAGTTGAGGCGCAGAGATATTAAGTGACCTGTCCAAGGTTGCACAGATGTAAGTGGTGAAGCTGGTATTCAAACAAAGACAAGGTGGCTCCAGAGTGTAACCTTTCAACCATTATGCAGTCCTACTTCCCACTATGCGAAGTGACTGAGTGGGAGAAGTCAGAATCCCAGCTTCACTGAAGGAAATGGACCTTGGGAGCAATAGGGCCTGGGCCAGGGGAAGCTGATCGCTCTAACAATTCGGCTAGTCTGGGAATGAATTGGCAGGGTGTTCCAGGGCCTGTGTCTGGGGCAGCTGAGGCCTCAGCTGGGATTTCAACACTCAGGTTTTTGCGTCAATCCTTCTCTTTACCCATCAGCCTATGACAAATCAGATGGAAAAAACCAAAGTGTAGCAGACATTCCAGAAGCCTTGCCTTCCACCACCTTGAAGGAACCTCTTCTACTTACCAGGGCATAAGGCGGCCCAGACGAGTCCAGGAGGATTTGCTAATGCAGAAGCCCACTAGGGGGTCTGTGAAGGCATCCCAAGCTCGGCCCACAAATAGGATGATAGAGGCATAGAATGGGTTCACCTGGAATGGGGAACAAACGATATCCCCTTCATCCTTCCACCCACCTCAGCCCTCACTGGTAGATAAAAGAATGGGCTCCCTCCCCACCTCAGCCAGGCCCTTGGCAGCCTAGGCAGCTCCCAGGCCTCCAGTACCTTCTCTTGCCTTGCTAATACTGACAATAATAGGTCTCTGAGAGCAGTAGCACTGTGAGCCTCCCTAGAAACTTTCCCAGACCTGTCCCCTTACATCTTCCCTTTCACTGCCCTTGAAAACACTCCCATCAATTAGAATGAATCCGGAATCATTTCCCTGTCTCCTTTCACAGCCCTGAACCCCAAACCACCTGATATCAGAATTAGCATTTGCTGGGTGACTACAGTGGACCTCAATTTTCCCATCTGTATAATGGTAATTAGGATTTCTATCTTCTAAGACTGGAATTATGATCTCTGTCTTACAGGGCCAAGCTCTTATCTTGGACATGAAGAAAACGAACCTACAGATACTTTTAAAGAGTAGCCCATTACTACTCACTCAAGCTATTCCCTCCCCCCAAACCTTCTAGGCCTGGACGGACAGCTTCTCTGGACTCTTCCTCATCCATCAAGGCACTACTGCTATTGTTCCAGGAAGCTGGGGAACTGGTGACCTCTCCCACCTGGCAGTTTCCCTAATCTCACTTTTCCAACTCTAACAGTCACTATGACACAGTTTTACACTTTAGCTGCAGGTTTCTATTATTTGCACCCCCTCAAATTCCCAACCCATGAGAGTTGCTTGAAAACTAATGGTTGAACAATGCCATCTGTCCCTTCTGGGGTTCAGTGTTCCCCATCTATAAATAGATACAACTAAGACGCCCTGCTCGCAGTCAGATGCCATAGTAAAAAGACAGCCAGTATGCGAGCCCTGAAAGCCATGGCTGTTCAGCCTCCCACTCTCCCATCCAGACAAGGATGCCAGGCTGCCAGCCAGAGCTCCTCAAAACACAGAGGAGCACTGCTTCACCCTAAGTACCCCTGCCCCCAGTCAAAGACCCTGTCTACTGGGGCACCTTAACTCAACCCAGCACTTGAGGGCCCCCCTGACACACCTCTGCTCATCAGATGAAATGGGATGCACTTCATCCACATGTCTAGGAACACCCGCTAACCCCAGAGCCAAGCCAGCTGACTGCTGTTCCGTTGGGGACATAGAGTGCCAGTCTCTTCCAAGAACAGGATCACCAATGGGTTGCCTTCTCCCTCACACCACCACCTACTCTTCCAGGCTCTGTTGCTCTTGCCAAGCAAGGAGGAGTTGCCTGACCTTGCCAGCTAAGACTCTTGGGGTAGATAAACACCCCTCTGGGTATTTCTAAGCCTTCTTATTTCTCATCCACTGTGACTCTGAGAGGCAGCAAAGTAAGGATTCTTAGTCAGATTTCACAGATGGGGAAAACGGAATGAACGTACCCAGGAGACCCTGGTCTTTGCCACCTCAGGACGCTGCAGGAACCCTGGCGGGCTCAGTTTACTCACCTGAGCCACATCCAACAGGTAGATCTGTAGGAAGAACCCCAGGGCACAGCCTGTCACTTGGTAGGGTGCCCCCCCAACTGCATAGCAAAGCTTGTTGCAAATGGACAACTGTTGTTTCTTCTTTGGTTCCTTCTGGGAAGAAGAGAAATAGATGAAAAGAGATTCATAATCCTGGCCTCCAGTGTAGAAGGTTCCAGAGCAGAACCATCCCTCCAGTCAACTTTGCCAGGAGGAACAAGTCTGCCTTGCCCTGTTCCCACCCACAAGTAAGGTAGTCTCTATTCTTAGGAACCTGGAAAAAGGGAATCCATACTGAGGAAGTTGCCCCTAAGCCACCCCCCACTCCACCCCCAGATTCTTATCAGTCCTCCACTCATAAAAAACTGCCACCCCACCCCCACCCCCTAAGGCCTCAACCATACTTCTTTCCAAGTTGGAAGGGGAGCATGCTCCAGCAGAGGACCTGTCCCCACCCGGCACCAACTGCCACAACCTGAAAATCCTCTTGCTGCCAAGAGCTACCTAAGCCCAACTCCAGCTCCTGCTGTGGTTCAGAGGCCAAGACCCACCTGCCTGCTGGGTGAGGACTCTAGATAGCTGTAGGGGCCCAGTCCAGCTGGCTGCAGGCACAGCTGTTCCTTCCATCTGTCCCACAACGTCTCTGACCCCTGTAGGCAGCCAGAGATTCAGGCAAACCCAGGAGCTGTCCTACCATCCCTCAGCGTCTAGGAGACCTTGGAGAGGGGAGGAAAGGCCTCTAGGTGCAGGGCTGGGCTCTCTCTGGGTGGCGCACAGTGAGGCTGGGGTTGCCCAAGGAAAGTAGAGATTACTCATGCATGGTAGCAGCTTAATTGCTCACCCTGGCTCCTTCCAGGGATCAGTTAATAAGATTAAAAGGAAAAGGCTGTCACCTCCCAGGCAGAAATTTATTTGTTGGGATCCCTCCTTGGGGCCACCTGATTGGATTCAGTCCTTTATTATGTCCAGAAAGGTGGGAATGGCCCGGAAGGTCAAGACCCGCCAAGCACGGGCCGTAAGCCCCAACACCCAGTCACACAACCGCCTGAGGAATGCGGCTCCTTTAAGAGCAGAGCCCTAGTTCTTATGAATGAACTTGAGCGGCCCTCACACAGAGTTGAGGCGCAAGCGTAGACCTGTGGGGGTGGGGAGGAGGGGGATAAGAGATGACGAGCCAAGGGGCATTTCCTAGATTTCTGAGGTCTCTCTGCCTTCCAGGGTTTCTCTGGCCTCTAAACCGCTCTTCACCGAAGAAAAGGAAACCACCAAGGCTGAGCCCGGCAGCCGTAGAGCTGCCGGCGACCGAGCGGCTCCGCAGAGATGAGGAAGGTGGGTGGGCAAAAGGGGGCGCCTGCGTCTACAAACCTTCATCACCCCCTAACTCCAGGGCACCTCTGGGCTCCCTCCTGCCCCTGGGCCCGCCTGTCCCCAGGTAGCTCAAGGTGTCCCAGAACGAGGCTTATATCTCGATGCCCCATCAGCCTGCCCCCGGCCCCTTCCCCTCCACCTGGGGTGCCGGGCCCTCACCTTCACCTGGGCCGGGCGTTCACCAGCTTGAAGGATGCCCGTGGGCAGCAGCCCCGCCGCGGAGCCGCTCTCGGCACCCTCTCCTTTGGCCATGACCCGCGGGCCACGCCGCCTGAGACCGGGACGCCGGGATGCTCCTCTGCTCCTCCCGCCTTCGCTCTGCCCGGTTTCCCGTCGTGGCCGCCGCCGCCGCCGCCGCCGCCACAGTCACGGCGCACAAGTACACCCGGCAGGCAGGCCCGTGAAGCTCACATTCCCGGAACACGCCCCCCTCGCGCCTCTTAAAGTTGGGCCCCGCCCTCTCGAATCCGGCCAATCCCAGAGCCCTGCTGCCCCGCCTCCAGCCAATCCGCTCACCCGCCGGCCCTTCCCCAACCTGCCCCGGGGCTCTTTACATTCTGAGCCACGTTTTCTAAGCTTGGAAAGTGTGGCTGCGTGTATTCGATGCAACCCGGAAGAAAGCAAGGAGACCCGTCTAACACGAGGAAACTGAGGCCCGAGGCTGAAAGTTACCTGCTCATAATCTCCCAGAGTGAGTTTTCCCTGAGTCCAGCCTACACACCCCATGACTTCTGACCCTCAAGCCGAGGAAAGGTAGAGCTCAGAAGCCCACCGCCCCCTTTAAAATCTGGAGTCGGTTGAGTCTCTGTCTCCTCCAAACCCGGAGGACATAGCGCTGAAATCTCCTTACCAATTCCCTTCTTCCATCCCCAAGACTGATCATTTCCTTTTCCTGTTGGGGCCCTCAGCGATGAGGGAGAAAGAAGAGGCAACGCAATCGCAATCGCAGTTGCTGGCCCTGCCGGCAGGAAGCTCCCACGTGGTGGAGAGGAGATGGGACCACAGGCACTAGTTCACTATGATAATAACAGCAGCCTTTTATGGAAAGTTTCCTCCACACTTAACATGACTCACTCATCCCTCACAACCACCAAATGAGGGTGGTGCTATTATTATCCCCATTTTACAGCTGAGGAAAGGCAGACTCACAGATGTGGCAGAGCCAGGCCTGGAAGATTTCACCCCATCCCAAAGCCTTCCCTCTTAATACCCCTGCTCTGTCCCTCTCAGCAAAAATTACCGGAATGGGTCTCCCCAACAAGAAGCCCTGGGAGATACAAAGTTACAATGGCACTCTGTGTTGAAACAGTTAAGAAAGGTTTGAAAAAGAGAATACTGAGTTATCTAAGATGGGAGGACATTAGTCTAGAACAGAGACCAGACATAGATGCCAGAAAACAGTCTTTTCTACCACCTCTCAGTTCCTTATGCCAATGTCATCCCATCATCCCAGACAGACCCTCAAGAGGCCACAGGTGTAGACAAGTTCACTGTGCTTAGTGAAGAGGCTGCTCAGAGAATCCTCGAAGGCCAATCACCCCTGTTGCTATGGTAACATAGCTTCAGGTCTTTTGGTTTGGTTTGGTTTGGTTTGGTTTCCTTAAAATGTCTTCCAGAAAGAGATAAGCGGTCTGGCTGCCCCAGGATGGCCATACCAAGCCTCCTCATATACCCTAGCAGCTCACATCTTGGCACATAGCTCTTGGCCACTGCTGAGCAGAAGAGAGCCAAAGTGAAGTAGTCAAATACTGTGAAAAGAGCATGAACTGGCCCTCCCGGCTCTGCCTGGGCTTCGTGACAGTGTTCTGTCTCCTCCCTCTCTGCGCTGGGGTTGGCTGAAGTGGACTCTACGATCCCTTTCAGCTCTAAAATCTTCACTCCTATAGCATCTATATCACAAGTGATTTTAGATCTCTCTTTAGACCATGAATTCCAGGAAGGGAGGAACCACCTCTTTTTTTTACTGCTGTTGTATCCCCACTGACAAGCTTGAGAACTGACTCACAGTAGGAACTTAATAAATATTCATTCAATGACGCATTCTGTCTTCCTCAGGTACAAGCACAAGAGGGTCCCATGTGGAAAAGCCCCAGGCTCCTCCATTTACTTGCTGCATGGTTGGTCCTGCGCAATTCAGTTAACTTCCCTGTTATAAAGTAGGGATATTAAGAGTGACTACCTGATGGAGTTGTTTTGGGTATGAAACAAGAAAATGCACAGGAAGTGCCTGGCACAAGTGCCTGGGAGCTGAGGCTGGAATGGTCTCCCTTCTGGCACAATTCCAGTCTGTCAGTGTAGCAGTGCAAGATTCCAGATATGGCCTGACCAAGCCAGCACAATAGGCCTATTATTTCCCCCAGTCTGGACGCTCTGCATTGTTAATGCAGCCTAAGGCTGCTGGGCTTCGGAGCCTTTCACTCCCATGATTAGTTCCCATCAGGTTGTGGTCAACTAAATCATTCAGATCCTTTTCACTGGGGCTGGGGTCAAGTCAGGTCTTTCCCCCTGCCTCTGCTTTGTGTAATGTCTTGGAGCTCACAGAAGGACAATGTCATCTTGCTTATTCCAGCCTGTCGAAATTGTTCTGAATGCCAGTTCTATTGCCCACTGTTTTCTCTCCTTTGCTAACTTTAGATCCAGGCTGCTTCTTAGGACTTCAACTTCACCATGCATACTGTTAGTCAGGGCAGAGCCACATAACCTATGACTACAAACATTCATTTACCATTAACCAAATCAGGGCACTGCTAATCCAACAGCTCCCAATTATTAAGCACCCACTGTATGCTGGGCAAGCGCGGTGCAAAGTGTTTTATGTATACCATCTCATTTACTCCTCACAACATGACTGAGGATGGTAGTTTTTGTTACCACCATTTTATAGATGATAAACCTGAGGTTAAGCAAGGGGAAGTAGAAACTAGTTTTATAAACCCAGAGTCAGGCCTCTCTCGACAGTACGTTTGAATGTAGGCTTGTCACTTAGAGGTTTTAATCCCCTAGGTTCATACAGTCCTGACCACATGTCTCCATCGGCCTCTTGGCCACTCTCCTTCCTACCTGCTGAATCCCACACCACCAGGCCTGGAGGCCAAGGGGCTTTGCTGAGGTTCTAGTCCATAGTGTGCATAGGGCAACCTTACCAGCTCTATTAGCCTCACAAGCCTAGAACAGAGTCCTGGGCCCATTCTTCTTTCTGTCTAGCACAAGGGCTTCTCCCTGAAGAACAGACAGCTCTCCACTCTGTGGTGGGCCCACCCTCCCAGCCATCCTTGACCCATTCTGGGTCTAGCCCAGCCTCACAGCAAATGAACTTCAGAGCTCCCATTGCCGCTGTCCACATGCCCTAAAATATGTCTGCCCCCCAAGGGCCTTTGGGAGATATCACCAGGTCACCTGAGCTTCTTAGGAGGCAGAGCAGCAGAGTTAAATGCCAAGACCCCAGGAGACAGATTACCTGGCTTCGTAGCCTATTTCTATCATTACAGTTTACTCTTGGGCAAATTAATGAATCTCTTTGTGCCTCACTCCCCACCCCCTCCCCGCATCAAATGGGGATAATAATTGTAACTATCTTATAGGGTTGGCCTGAGGATTAAGTGGGGTGCTAAGAACAGTGCTTGGCACATAGTAAGCACTTAAAAATATTTTTTTTTTTTTTGCTTTTTTGGTATGTGGGTAGCTCCCTGACTGGGAATCGAACCCAGGCCGCAGCACTGACAGCACCAGCGCCGAAGCCTTAAGCCACTACACCATCAGGGAGCTCCCAAAATATTTTTATTTATTATTATCATTGTCATTATTAGTACTCTGAGCAAAACCTCACCAAGTAAGGCCACTTGAGTCAGAGGGGAAAATGTTTGATGTAAATGGCTAAGGGCTGGCTTTATGTCTGGGGACTCAAGGCAGCATTTCTAGTATGGGGGATTATGCCAGGGGGGGATTACCAGGTGTAGCTGTTGGGCTATTGGTGCTAGGAGATTGTTGCTAAGTGAAGGTGTTGTCAGACGCCAGTGTTGCCAAATAGGACAGCTTGCAGTCTGTTATCCAATGGTAAGATCACTTCAGTCCCTAACTGGCAGGGCCACCACCTAACTTCTGAAGAAAAGGAGCCCTAAGGATACTTAGCTCAACAGCCACTGGTAAGTTTACATCCTGGGTGGTGGTGCTCTAAAGCCTGAGGCACGGGAATGGCCAGGTTGAAGAGGTAGAACTAGGCAGGCCCTGGAGCAAGAGCTTCCTGGAACACATGCTGTGTTGGGAATGCTTCAGCACTTCCCCATTATCCCCTTTGTTTGCCCTATGTGTGTGGAGGGGCAGGGAGACAGCAGAAAGTAGGAAGGACTCTTGAGGATCCCAAGAGAGGCAATTTGGGAAGTAGCTGAGGGTCCTAAAAGTCACCTGAGGCTTCTAGTTCCTACCTGGATGTTGGTTGGGCATTTATGGGGTAGGAGAGGCCTCAAGGCTGATCTGTGATCCCATGAGACTACAGACCACTCCACAGGGAGGCCCCCTTTGTAGGCTTCAGAACTGGGCTGGGTGATGGGTCTGGCTTCTGAGCCTCAGTTGTCAGGGGACTGAGGAGCATGAAGAGTTCCCAGAGGTTCTTTGTGTACATGAAAAAAAGAGGTTCTGTGGAAAGCAACCTCACAGGATGATCCGTTCCTAAATTCCTAACTGGGTAGGTCATGGTGGGTAGTCATGACCCAGGCATATAACTTTTTAGTTAAAGGTTTATCTTTGCGTAAACAAGCCCTGTCCATTGTTCTTGTGCATCTAGATTAACACTTCCAGATGTCAGAAGTAATACCCCTCAAAGGCACAGCCTCCCTCACGAAGCACCCTGTTAATTATCCTATAACATAATGCAGTCTCTACCTGCTTCCTTCCACCTTTGTGTAATCTTCGTTTTTTCCCTTCCTTAATTTCAAATGCATAAAAGAAGCTGCAAAACTGTTATTCTCTGGAGCATTTGAAATCTTGCTCCCCTGCCTATGTTGTCAGTTTGGCTCAAATAAATTCTTATAAAAATTCTTCACAGGTTTGGTTCTTACATTGACACTTGACACCTGGTGCCACCAACCAATATCCCTAAATCTTCCCATCCTGCCCTTCCCCAAATTCAAGGTCCTCCCCACAAGAGAGAAATAGCCCTGCTTTTTAGGAAGACTCTGACTGCAGAGAAGATGTAAGAATAATGGAGTGGAAGAAGCTAGGTAGGTTGGCCACGGCTCAGAGTGCCACACCATCTCAGGCCATGGCATAGCTCTGAGGGAGTCCCAGAGCTTGGACCAGCATACCAGGTAGCGTCATGAGCCACAAGATCAGGTGAGTGGCATTCTGGGCAGGAGCCACAGCCTGCCCTTAGAGGAAGGGGTGAGGACTGAAACCTGAGCAATACCTATCCTTTTCTGACTGGCCAGGACTCTGCCTTGGTCTCCTCATGCTTACACCACATTCCTGCATGGAGGCCCTGCCTTAGTCTGCTGCCCTTGACCCTCCAGAGCTGAAAGAGTCTTTCAGAGTAAGTGACTTGCTAAACTCAGGCCAGCATGGCAGAAGCAGAACCTGCCTTGGGAAGCCCTGAAGTCCTACCCCACCTCTGGGCCTTCTCTTACGAGGCTGACCAGATGCACCGTTTTAAATGGGGCAGAAAACAACAGTACTGTCCCTTTTCAAAAGATACATATAGTCAGCCTACAGACAACTTGAATTTAGCTCAGTGAGACTAAGCTGACTATATGTACCATTTGAAACATGACAGTACCATTCTTCTCTGTTCAATTTAAAGTGGTATGTCTGGAGTTCCCTGGTGGTGTTAGTGGCTTAAGGCTTCCGGGCTGGTGCTGTCAACGCTGCGGCCTGGGTTCGATTCCCAGCCAGGGAGCTACCCACATACCAAAAAATAAAAATAAAAAGGTTGTTTATTTTCTATAAATAAATAAATAAAGTGGTATGTCTGGCAGCCTACCTCTTACCCATCTGCCCAAAAAGCATGTTGGACAACCCAGCACCGCTACCACTGCTTCCACTACTGCTATGGCCTATGGAGACCTCTGGCTTTTAGTGGCTACCTCCAGACTTCATGACAATCCTGTGATCCTCATGCTGATTAGGAATAAGAGAGGATGGCATAGCTACAGTCCTTAGCAAGTGTGGCCTGGAGTCAGGCTTACCAGGGTTTGAACCTAGTTCTGTCTCTAGCTAGCTCTGTGACTTTGGGCAGGTCACCTAACTTCTCTGAGCCTCATTTATCTGGTCTGTGATAATACCACATAATGTTGCCTGCCCATAAAGGTGAGATAATTTGTGTGTACAAAACAAACCTTACAGTTGATTCTCAACAAATGTTAATTTTCTTTCCTTTCTCCATTCCCTCTGGTTGGCAGGATGCTTTGATTAATAGACAATGGGTTTCAAAACTTAAAACATGAGTGGCTTAAAAAAAAAAAAGTATGCTTAGAAGAGATTTAAAAGTTGCCTTGTCAGTGCATTCACTGAGCCTACTCTGAGTCCACCCAACAACACAGAGCTGAATTAGGCATGAGTGATCTTGTCCTTTGAGGGGATCACATCTAATTGTGGAGGCAAAGGTAGGCAGGCCAAGTTATGAAATAATATGGCAAAGGTCTAATGGAGATCCAAGTTCACAATTGAGGATATGAGACTATTTGTGGGGTGGAAGTCTAAGAAGCCTTCACAGAGCAGGTGATGATGGAGCTGAACGCTGAAGGATGAGTAAGAGTTCCTGAGACATGGAGGGGCATGCCAGGCAAAGGGAACCCACAGACATGGAAGTGTAATGGAGGATGGTGGGTACAAAAACAATGGGCAGCTTGGGATGGCATTTGCTGGCTGGGAAACTGGTAAACCCTAAGGCTGAGAAGATGGAAGGAGGCCTTTTATCCTCATCCTAAAGATAGTGGGGAGCCATCTGAGCAAAGGAGTAAGATAAGACCACATCTGTATTTTCTAGAGATAATACTGCCAATTGCTATCACCCTCATCCCATCTCTCGTGGACTATTGCAGCAATGCCCTAAGGGGGCCCCTCTGATCCAGTCTCCCACAAAAGATGAATTTTTAAAAAAAGTCTGACCATTTCACTCCCCTATTTAAAGTCTATGTATTATATGTGTTCCATAAATGTTTGATAAATGAATGAATGAATGGGCTAAATAAATGAATAAAGAGGCTATCTGTCTTAACTCCTTCCTCTATATTTTTGGGTCTATGGGTCTAAATAAAGCACTTCCTGATTTTCTTTCTGGAAGAAGTGAGACCAGAAAAAGCCACTTACTCAATGTCACATAGCAAGTCAGCAGCAGTGGGACTCTGTGTCCCACCCTGATGGGATTTTGAGGGGCAGCCCTTGCAGGGAAAGCCCAAGGCTATGTTTTGTCTGGGATCTAAGTCCCTGGGATGACCCTCCAGACTAGGGCTGGGAGGACCATAGAACACTCCCGCTGCCAGCTCCTTGTCCCTTCCAGGCAGAAGAAGGGTTGAGATGTGAACTTCCTCTGCCTCAGCTTGCAGCCTTAATGTCTCCCTTTGGGGCTGGCTGTCCCTAAAAGGGACATCAGGGATCTACCAGGCTCTGAGCTGGGTGTGGGGTTCTAGGCCACCCTAATTATTAGGCTGAACTCTGAATTCTGGAGCTAAGATGGATCTGTGTTGGGTTGTACGCTTTTAGTTAGGTAGGTTTTAAGCTGAACTCTGGGCTGCTCTGGGCTCTAGATTTTGGCCTGAATTCTAGGCTCTGAGCTTTGGGCCATCTGGCTCTAGATTCTAGTCTGTAACCTGGGTGATAAGCCTAGGGCTCACCTCTCCACTATCTTCAGGATAGTCTTTGGCTCCGGCTGGACTTTGGGCCTGGACTGAGTTGTGCTCTGGGCTTTTCAGTCTGGTTTCGGGGAAGTGGGCTTTAATTTTGGATTCTGAGCTGGACTTTGCAGCAGGGCTGGACTGTTTGGGTTGTAGGTTCTAGGCTCTGGGCTGGACTCTTGGGCTGGGCTGGACTGGGTTCTAAACCTTAGGCAAAAAGCTTTGGTCTCTGCCCTCCAGGCTCTGGGCTTACTATGTTTAGTGGGAATAGTGGTATCACAGAAGAAAGAGTAGCAAGTTCTTGAACCTCTCCCCTTGCTTCACTTTTCTTGGACACTCAGTTTTGCTCCCTCCTCATAGTAGAGAAGGCCAAAGTGAAGACAGTGGTAGCTTTTCCTGAGCTTCCCAAGGACTTCCCTGATCACCTGGAAGAAATGAGAGGTGGAGTTCCCTGGTGGTGTAGCGGCTTAAGGCTTCGGCACTGGTGCTGTTAGTGCTGTGGCCTGGGTTCGATTTCTGGCCAGGGAACTATCCACATAAAAAAAAAAAATTAAAAAAAAATTAAAAAAAAAGAGAGAGAGAGAGGTGAAGGGTAAAGAAAGTAGCATGTGGAGGTGTCCTCATTGGGTCAGGATCCATCCTGCTTGTTATCAAAGACCTCACCACAAAGCAGAGAGCAGTGCGGAAGCACAGGTTCAGCCCACAGCCTGGGTCCTTATGGGAAGTCATGAAAGGCAGGTAGCAACAGGGGCTGAGACTGAGGGACTCTCACCCATTACCTTTCCTTTCTTACCTCATTCCCAGGGTCTTCACCCCACCCTCCAGCCAGAAGATGGGCTTGAAGCTCTCTGTCCCCAGAAGAGGTAATTCCCAGGACTCATCTAGGCCTTTGCTCAAGGCCTGCCCCTTACCCTGACTGCCTTCTCCCTTACAATGGACTACTTCGTATTTTATTCCCCTTGAAGGAAGGTTCCCCTTCCTCCCACATCTGCTCTGGAGCCTGATGCCCAGCAGGACTCCCCCAGCCCCACCGCTGGGTGCGTGCAGTCCGTGATGCTGCCATGAGTGCAAGGCCCACATGCAGAAGACAGACTTCACTGAAGAGAAATACAACAACAAAAAATCTTTTTTTTTTTTTTTTTTTTTTTAATGTGGGTAGCTCCCCGACTGGGAATCGAACCCAGGCCGCAGCACTGACAGTGCCAGTGCCAAAGTCTTAAGCCACTACACCACCAGGGAACTCCCAGGAACAGTATAGCTTAAATCCATATTGAGAAAGAGCTCCATAATCTGGTCCCTGCCCATAGTGGGAATAACTCAATTTTATTTTTTAGAGCAATGTCTGTTACTCTGGGTACATCCTCTTACTTTAGGCTGTGCCCCAGCCTACCATACATTTAAAAAAATTTTTTTTGATGGGGGGGGGGGTTCCCTGGTGTGTAATGACTAGGCTTCGGTGCTGTCAACACTGCAGCCTGGGCTCGACTCCCAGCCAAGGAATCACCCAAAAAAAAAAAAAAAAATTGGCCCGGAAAAGATAAAAAAGGACAAAAAAACCCCACAAACTTTGGCCTGTCAAAGAGCATCAATCCATGATGGTCCCTCTTGGATATATAATGTCCTTGTAAGAACTTTGAAAAGATTACTTCCTTTACTTTGGACCGGATGAAAATCATGGGGAGTGGAGGGCTGGAATTCCTCTCACTCCTGAGTAGAGCAATCCAGAAGTGTAAGGCATTGGGTTTTCCAAGTGCAAACTCATCCTTTATGTCTCAGCTCCAGCTCTCAACTCTTACTACTATATCCTCCTTTACAACTTTTGGCCTATCCTAGAAAAGCCTCAATCTAAAACACACAGGGTTGTGGACCTGCTGCTCATGCTCAGTTCTTGACATGTTTCATGATTGTCCATTCTGTTTCCCCAGCCAAACTGGGAGCCTGAGGATGCAGGGACTTGTTCAGGATCCCTTCATGCAGACGAGCTTTCATTGAGCCCTCAAGGAGTTCAGAGTTTAGAGAGAGAGACCAACAGGTAAATAAATCAATATGATATGTGTCTGATAAAAATTATAATAGAGGAAACAGAGGAGAGATATAGGCAAGGTTGTCAAGTTACACAACTCTAGGGGTCTAGATGACTGGTCCCCCTAGAGTTGTGCAATGAGAGAGACCTGGTCTATGTAAGCTCAGAAGAGGCACCTGATCCAGACTGGGAAGTCTTAACGGGTCCCTTAAAGATACCACGTATTAAGTGAGGCTCGAAGGGCAAGTTTGCCAGGCAGATGAGGAGTAAAGGGCAATCCAGGCAGAGCTAACAGCATGTTCAAAGCCACAGTATGGTGAGGGAATATGCTAAGTGTTGGAAAATGTCAGGAAATCCATTTTGACAGAAGCACTGGGCATATGTGGGGGAATACCTACAGCTTGTTTGTTAAATGAGGTAATGGATGCAACAGGATTATACAGTTGACCCTTGAACAACACTGGGGTTAGGGGTGCCAACCCCCTCCCACACACACAGTTGAAAATTTGCATATAACTTTAGACTCCCCAAAAACTTAACTATAGTTGTCCCTCAGTATCCATAGAGAACTGGTTTCAGAACCCCCGGCAGATACCAAAGTCCATGGATACTCAAGTCCCTTATATAAAATGGGAAAGAACAATGCACACAGTCAGCCCTCCGCAGTTTCCCAACTGCGGATACAAAACCCAGGTATACAGAGGGTTGGCTGTATATTTATTTTTTAAAATCCACATATAAATGGATCTATGCATTTCAAACAAGTTGTTCAAGGATCAGCTGTACTAACAAAATTCATAATTGCCAACATTCGTTAACAACTCACTCTATACCAGGCACTGTACTAAGTGGTTTATGTGAATTTTCTCATTTTAACTTCACAACAATCCAATAAGGTAGTATCTTTATTTCCTCCCCTTTGCAGGCAAGGAAACTGAGGCTCAGAGAAGTTAGTCAGTTTACTCAAGGTCACAGAGCTAGGTCACAGTGAATGGTCACAGTGAAGGGCAGAGCCAGGATGGAAACCGAGATGTCCTGTACTCTAGAACCCTGACCCCTCAACCACTGCTTCCCTCAAAACTAGTGCCCCTAGCTTTAGGCATGGGTGGCCTCAGTGCAGGACCCAGCTGGGCACCAGCAGCCACCTCAGCCCCCTTTGAGTAGGCTGACACCTTGAATTTAGCCCAGTGAGACTAGGCTGAACCACATGTACCATTTGAAATGGGACAGTACCATTGTTTTCTGTCCTATTTAAAACAGTATGTCTGATCAGCCTACCTTTGAGCTTCACTGGCAGCAGTGCCTTCACTGGGCATTAGCATGACAAGAGTCAGCTTCTCTTAAACAGAAGGGGGAAATGAGGAGGGGGCCTCATGAATTAATTCTCTGGGCATGTGTGAAAAGCCCCTGGGATTGCCAGAGCTCTCTAGGACTTTGAGGGAGGCTGGGATCCTACAGATGCAGAAAAACACTATTTGGTGACTTTATTTTTATCTTAGGCATGGCATAGCCAGTAAGGCCATTGACCTTACTGGTCTCGACCACTGGTCAAAGGCAGGGCAGTGCCCACATGAACTACTAGCTGGAGCATTACTGAAAAAAGTAAAATTTTCTTCAGCTCTTTCTGTCTGCATATCCACATCACCTGTTTTTCAGACTCATCAGGACCTCCCATCCCTCCACACTATTATTCTCACCCAACCTAGCAGCCCTTCCTAGTTTTACTTTGTTTTTCCTCCCATAGGGCTGGCATTTCTCTTGCCAACACACTCCCCTGCCTTCATCCTGGGTCAAAGCCATCTGATTCCTTTCCTATCCCAGGATACTGTGAGCTGCTGGAGGAAACCATGTGATTACACATAGTCTCTGAGTTCACCTGCTCCACAGCCTTTGCCCAGTCCTTGCCAACTTGCTGGCTTTACTCAACCTCATTCTAGGACTTTTTCTCCTCACATGACCTTATGTTAGAATCCTAAGGACCTCTTCCTTTACCTCTCTTTCCTTTTTACCTCATCCTCTCCCACCCCTTCAGTGACCATATTTATACTTACAAGTCCCCAGTCTACAGCTCCACCCAAATCTGAATGCCTGAATGTGTATTTCACATAGTCATTTAAAAAAAAAAAAACTAACATGCTTTGGTTTGTTAGACACTGCTTAGTAAATGACATGGACCCTGACCTCATAAGGTGACAGTCTTGTGAGCAGATTGAACTAGGTAATTAGAATGGAGCATATTGGCAGAGAGCTGAGGGGACAAGAGAAGAAACAGCTGATCCAAAGAAGGTTTATCAGTTAGACTTGGGTTTGGCTGTGGGTGACAGAAAACCCCAAATCACAGTCATCACAACCAATTAAAAGTCAGAAAATAACTATTCCAGAGCCAGCATGGTGGGTCCATGATCATCAGAGCCCTGGAGTGTTTTATTGCTCTACCATTGTCTGCCATCCTTAACATGATGCTTCTGTCTCATTGTCCAGTATGGCTACTCAAGTTTTATTCATCACATTTACATTCTGCCAGTCCAAAGGAGGAAGGAACTGAAAATAGTTCCTAGAAGTTACATACAACACTTCTGCTCATAAGCTATTGACCAGCAAGCACTTAGTCATAGATCCACAACTAGCTATAAGGAATTCTGAGAAACATGGATTTTACTTCAGGCCCACCTATGCCCAGCTAAAAAGCAGGGTGCCAATGACTACAGACAAGCAACATCATGGATATTAGGGGCAACTAGTAGTTTCAACTTCAGAAAGCATCCTGACACTTAACCTGAATTTTGAGGGATGAGTCAGAGCTAGCCAGGCAGAGCAGCGTGTCTTAGGCAGTAGGCTGCAGAGTGCCTTATGCAAATACAAGTAATTCAGGGTATCTCTAGCATTATGTATGTATCTGGAAGTGATGGAAGACGCAGACAGGATCACATGATCTAAAGAACTGTTCTGACTGGGGAGGTGCCCCTAGAGGCGGAGCAGGGAGGAGCCGGCTGAGGTTAAATTAGGTTCCTCTAGAGATGAGCAGCCTGGGTGTAAGTTCCCAGAGATGCCAATTTGCAGTTGGACTAACTTCCTCATCAGGGGGGCTCTGGAAGCGCTAGAGCAGGGCTGCAGTACTGAGGCAATCACCTAGGAACAGCCAGTGACAGCAAGGCCATTGACCTTACTGGCCTCGACCACTGGTCAAAGGCAGGGCAGTGCCCACATGAACTACTAGCTGGAGCATTCTCCCAGACACATCACCAGGACTTCCAAAGGTTGTGTTTATTTCCCTGGGGCTTGTGCAGACATCAGGGTAGGGCAGTCAGCTGGGTGTGGAGCATTTTGGCTCTTTAGAGAATAGACTCTATCCCTTTGACTCTGCCCCTACTGCACTTCTCTGTTCCTGACCTTGGCCCAGGCCACCTCAGAGAGTTCAACGGGAAATCTAAAGATACCAACACCTCCCCACTGCCTAATCCAGCTTTCCAGCTCACACTCTCCCCCATCCTACTTCACAGAGACACACATCACATGCAGACACACCAATACACATTCCTTATACCACATACTTAAGTCCACATCTATCTCCACATATATAGTTATTCACACACAAAAGTCACATACACACACCACACCCATGCTATGTGTAGGCACAGACCTCCAAGAACCCACATCACTTATAGACATATATGCATTTACATACAGACATATACACACTACACATGATATTCTAACATGGCTATACTTACCATACACCATGCCACACATGTATCTATACCTATGCAATTCTCTTACCTACACATCACACCCAGACATCCACTGATGTTTGTTCCTGTGTTTGGGGAGCAGGGTCCCTGAGTTCCCTTATCCATAGGAACCCTGGCCTTCTGAACTTTGACAAGACAGAGAGAGATTCAGTGAGGCAATCAGGGGAGAAGGAAGCACCCTTCCCCCTCCAACCCAAATAGGTATATTTAACGCACAGCAAGTGACACCAGCCTTTCCCCCAGTACCCACTGGATCTGTGTTTGCTCCTGACATTAGGGACATGGAGCTCTGGGCAGGAGATCTATTATGGTGCCTTGACTCTGGCCCCACTGCCCAAGATGCCCTGGGGAGAACAGTTCAAGTCAGAAGCCTGGAAACAAGGCTGTGCCAGACCTACCAATGTCACAGTTACAGAATAGCCCTTATGTAATGGGCACTGTGAAATGTGCAGGGCACCTTGACCCAATACCAGGGAAAAGGGTGAAGAGGAAAGGCCCTCACGATTATTGACCTCTACTCTGTGCCAGGCGCCATGCCCAGACCTCCACATCATTGTGTTCTATCATTCTTACGTCAACTGTTATCCCATTTTATAGGTAATAGAATGGGGACCTTAAGAGGTGTTTAAATCCTCACAACTCATAAATGGTAGGGTCCTGCTTTGAATCTGGGACTATTTGTCCCCATAGCAGTGGCCAAGGTTCTGAGGTTAGACCAGAATGCTGCAGCAAAGTGGCTCCAAGGCCAGGGTAATCCCAGAAGTGAGTGAGCTAGCTGCAGGGAGCTCTGTTCTAGTCTTCTCCCACTCTCCCTCCTTCCAAATGGGGAGGCAGGAAACCTCAGCTTGAGAACGTAGAGCTGGGAGAAACTAGGAAACAAGTGGATGGGTTGTGAGTTTAAATGCAATGCCATAGGTTAAGCAGATATTAGTCCTAGTTTATTGAGCCAAAGCTGGTGTCAGGCCAGGAGCTGGAGCTGAAGCTTGAAGCCAATCAGAGCTGGAGCTGAGCCAAGAGCCAGACCTGGAGCTGCTACTGTTGCCAGAGCAAATCCAGGCCAGGGCAAGGGGCTAAACCAGGAGCCAGAGCCGGGATAGAGAGGATGGGAGATGGGAGCTAAGGTGTTCCCACTCCACACTTATAGAACCTCCCCCGTATGTCAGGTACTGTGTGGGGCACAGAGGGAGGGACACTTCGGAGTTAATACTGCTCAGTAGGAGAGAGAGACCAGAACACAAAGAACTTCAACCTAAGGCATACTTGGTTCTGGCAGAAAGGCCCTCCATGAAGCTGGGCTTTCGAAGGTGACCAGACAGACTTGAGTTGGCAGAGATGGATTAGGGAGATTGTGCAGGCTGAGTAGGCAGTGGGGACAAAGGCCTGGAGGTGAGAAAACGCGGCCCAGGGCTTCTTCAGAGGAGGGTCAGCTGTATTTGGCTGCAGCAGCCCGGGGAGCAGTGAGCCTGAGGTTGTTGAGGCTGGTGACCGGAGCCCACCTGCTCAGGAATTTGGATTTTATCAGAGGGCAACAGGACATCCTTGGCAAGTGTTGAAAAGGAGAGACATGGTCAGACTTGAGTTTTAGAAGAGACTTCTGGCTGCTGATGTGGAGGAGGGCTGGGGGGAGTGGGGGTGGGGGGGGCTGAGAGAACTGGAAGGTAGGGAGACCAAGGAAGAGGATAATGCAATAGCCAGGTCCAGAGGTCAGGAGGCCCAAACTGGGGCAGTAACTCCAGGACTGGATGAAAGGTGAGAGATGCAAAGTCTGTAGAGAGGGTAGGATTAGCAGGTTTTGATGATCAATTTTTGGTTGAATGTGAGGCTAGGAAGACACCCAGAGTAGAGCCCCAGTACCAGGTTGGCTGAGAGGCTGTTGTAGAAGTGGGGCCCCCTCAGGAGAAACCATAAGGACAGAGCTTGAGCTCCTGTCTTGTCTTCCCAAATCTGCCTCTCACCAGCTGCATGCTACTTAGGCACTTTGAGCCTCAGTTTCTTCCTCTGTAAAATGAGAGAAATTTTATTTCTTCCGAGGGGTTCTCATGAAGATTAGACAAAACATGTGTGATGGTATCTGGGACATAATAAGAGCCAAGGCATGTTTCAAAGCTCAGCCCTGGCCCAGCCTAGATCTCTGGCTCCCAAGCAAGATCACTGGCTTCTATCAGCGACAATCACGATACCTCCCGGTCACAAGAGGTGGAACTCCCTAGCCTGACCTGCAGGTATGCTACTTACCATGTGGCAACTACACAGGTCTTCCAACTTCTCCTCAGCTGAGAAAATGTCCTGGGTTCCCTCTGCTCACTCTCCAGCCAGTGGGGCCCAATGGGGCCTTTCCTCTGAGTTCCTCTTCCTAATATTGTCCCAGAGGACCACCAAGTGAACCCAGAGGGCAGCAAGAAGTCTCTGAAGGGCACTGAGCTTGCCTAAGCTTGACTGGGGTCTTGCCCCACCTCCCCCTTCATTGGACTACAGCAAGCTCTGGTCAGAATCCTTCTTGCCCACCTATTCCTCAGTCCACCTCTGCAGCATGGTGTTGGGGGGAGTCCAGCCCTGCAGGATGCAGGCTAAGGCCATCTGAGGAGGCAACTGGACCTTGCAGAATCTTCAAGCTCCACTCCCCCTCCTTTAACAATCTTCCAATTCCTTAAACATCCATAATCCAGCCCCTAACATAAACAAGACCTCAGGGTCCTTAATCATTTCATATAAACAGGACCTCAGGGTCCTTAATCCTTTAATATAAACAGAACCTCAGGGTCCATCCTACACCTCCTGCTCTTCCCACACAGCCCTGGGATAATTTTACCCATTCCCACAGGCCTCCTATCTCCTAAAGGTGCATCTAAAGCCCAGCTTTCTCTCCTGACACCCACACCGGACCCCTCATAGCCCACTGATCTCTTCAAGACAGATCCAGACACTCAGACCCCACAGGGCTCAAATCAAACTCACCCTAGTGCATGGGCCTACCTCCCACTTACTCTCCCAGGCTAGAAACCTAAGCATCAACCTTGCCTTCTCTCCCCCATACCCCACAACCTGTCAATTCTACTTTCTAAGTACCTGTCATCCATCTGTCTAGTCCTTCTCTCCATCTCCACTCAACTTCCTGATTAGGTTTCTACATCCTCCAGCCAATCACTAACTTCTAGCCTCTAGCCCAGCTGTGAAAAGCCTACAGATCTTTGCATTGATTGATGCAGGGGACTCCAATGGCTCAAACTGCCCCATTCTGACAAGTTTGAGAAATCTTTTACTAGAAGATTTTACCAGAAGACAACTTAAATACAATATCTGCCTTTCAAAATAAACTTACCTTGAATATTCTTGCAACAGCAGAAGTGCCCAAGAGTTTTTTTTTCCGGTTACAATTAACACCACTTTGCAAAAGGCATACAAAAAGACAGTATAAAAAAAGACTGCCTCTAGCATAATACTCAATAGCAGCTTGTGAAACACAAGCTTCCCAAACCTTCAATCTTTGTAAAAGAAGCCAAAATATGACTTTTGAAATGAAATTTTACAATGTTTTAATGTTGGGAATCATCTTTAAAAAATTTTTAAATCCACTGTTCAGGCCCTCAATATGCAACTTTGGGCTCCTCTAGGGCATTCTCCACAGCACTCTAAAAATGGTCTTTTGCAATAACAAAAATTATTTTTTAAAAAATCCTACAGTCAATGAATGCTTAGTAGTTGCAGACATGGTTCCACAGTGCCTCGCATGGAATTCATTTAATCCAACACTCAAGAACTAATGGATCACTAGTTCCTCCATGTGCTTAATCCAACACTCCACCCGCTGAGGCCCATAGGGGTTAAGTAATTTGCCCAAATTACACAGCTAATGAGTGGAGGAGCCAGTATGCTAACCCAGCCAACTGACCACAGAGCCGCGATCCGTGAAGGTCCTTGGGATTGTGGTCTGTTTTGCTCACCAGCTCCGGCCACAGCTGAATAAACTGATGGGTGCATGAATGAGTGAATGTGTGAATAAGTGAACGAACGGGCAGATCTAGTCCTCTCTGACCAGTTAATCCCGGCCTGAAAGAAAGCCTCAGGCCACGCCCCAGCCACGCGTGCCAAGAACTCGCGCCGGGGGTCGCAGCGACGCAGCGGGGAGCCAGGCTTGCACAAAGTAGGTGCGGGCTGCTCCCTCCCTTCCGCCGCTTTGATGCTCCGGGACAGTCCCGGCGACTGCTTCCTGCGCACAGCCCTGGGCCTGCGACGTCTGGCTGCCCGCCCTCCAGCCCCAAAGCCCCACCCAGCCCTGGAGTTTGGGAGAGGGGTAAAGAGGCGCCCCTTGCCGGGCACCCAGCGTTAGCCGAGTCTTGGCTAGAGGTCTGGTTTCCCTTCCCAAGCCCACTTCCTGGCTGTGCACTTGGGGCACATCCTACAGCGGTTCCACCATGGATTTGTTGCCTCCTGGTCCTTTTTGTCCTGCCCTCACCTCCTTGACAGACACACAGTGTCAGGGTGGTCAGGCACTCAAAGCAATTTAAATTCAGCACCCACCCCACCGCTCCACAAGTAGGGTAACAATAGCTTCTACACATCATAGAACACCTTCTAGATAATGGGAATGCGAGTGTTGCACAGATAATCTCATTTAATCTTCACAACAGCCAATGCATGAGGAGTCTTCTTATCTCTCTTTGACAAGTTAGGAGACTGAAGACCAGAACCAGATTGTGCCTTTCTCGGGTCACGCACCTAGGGGTGGCAGAGCCCAGAACTCTCTGACGCCAGTGTCTTGCTTTTTCCCACATGGGGATCTGTGTAGCCACTCCAACATTTCAGCCCAGGGATTTGAGCCAGCCCTGGGGATCCAGATCCAGGTGGGCAATTCCCTGGTCCTCAAGAAGCACCCCTTCTAATGGGGGAACACTTTCTAATGCTGGATGAACTAGGTAGGAACTTACTTCATTGCTGTGCAGACAGAAAGGCATGCCTGCGCAGTTAAGCACAGAGAGATTTCAGGTGAGGGGGGGCAGCTTGCACAAAGCCCAAGACTGGGTGAGGACCTCTCAGTCAAGCTCCTGCAACAACACAACAATGACTCCCCCCCACACACACACACACACACACTGTACCCAGCTATAGCCTCTGTCTGCTGAAATGGCATGCTCCATCCACGGGAACATCTCAAAGTGTGTCTGTGTTAGCAAGACCTACTGTAGGACAAGCCTAGACAGTGATGTCCTAGTAAATATTTAACATTAATTAAGCTGGCATTGGTTGGAGGAAACCCTGATATAGAGCATTTGTAGGTTTCCATGGAAGAAATATTCCACCATGGCCAATATCAAGCTACCAAAGTTGGAATTGGACAATAGCTCACCATTATATAGTACTTCCACTGTAACATAGAGAATGAAGTAGAGAATGATGAGTTTGGAGTCATTACTATCTTGGTTTTCAGTATTTATTTAAATGTATTATGTAATTAAAATTTTGATGACTGTGTTTAACAACCAGCTCCCACAATTCCTGAAAATACATCAACCAGCTCTCTCCCAGCTGGTACAAGTGATTCCAGCACAGCACTCAGCCTAGGTCACTCAGGTCCTGGGGCTGGCAGCTCCTTCTGCTCCATCCCACCCCAGGACACCTACATGCCAGATTCACCTTCTAGCTTGGGTTTCCCTCTAGTGGTCAGAGGAGTCATTCCAGGTGATTCTCTTGCTCCACCTGTGCCCAGAGCTCGGAACTCAAAGCAGGGTATGACTGAGGTTTGTCACTCCTCATGAGAAAAGTTTCTTAAGGAGGGTCCATATAGTTTCACAATTGTCCTCAGGCGCGAGGAACTTGTTATTCCATCTCTCTGAGGGACAGTACATAGAGGGCCTTCTCAGATTCAGCCATTATTATCACAATCTCCAGAGCTTCTCAACAGTCCCATCTCATCTCCGTGGTAGCTCAGGCTGTTTACATCAGCCCTTCAAGTATTGAGGAACAGCCCTCCATCAGACCTATCTCTAAGAAGGCAGACTGACAGACCCTGTTTGTTTTAGGGATTAAGTGTTCACATAACTCACAGCCCACTGAGGACCATTCATGTGTGTTGGGCACATACAAGAAAATGGAGTCAATTAGATTCAGAGCTGGGGCTCAGGACTCCCCCTCCTGCATTATGTTTGGACTCACTTCTTTCAGAAGTGATCTTTCAATGCACAGATGTATCTGTGTCACTCCTTCACTCACAAACCTCCTATAATTCTCTATTACTTTCAGCATCAGTCCTTAGGCATTCAAGGAGTTGGTTGGTACCCCACCCACACTGTTTAATTTATATCTATAAGAAAGAAAAAGAAGGGGAGTTCCCTGATGGTGTAGTGGCTTAAGGCTTCGGCGCTTGCGCTGTCAGTGTTGCAGCCTGGGTTCGATTCCCAGCCAGGGAGCTACCCACATACCAAAAAGCAAAAAAAAAGAAGAAAAAAAAAAGAATACTGGGATTTTTGAAATTCTTTTTTGGGACAGCCACTGTGCTAAACATTTTGCAAACAGTATCTTGTTTAATTATCCAACAATGCTGCTACGTAGGGATAGGGACTTTACAGGTGGGAAAACCCAGCACTAGCTGGTTTGGTGTAACATGGTTTGCAGGCAGATAGGTTTTATATTCAGCCTACTTCTCTTTGTTCTTGAAAGTTGCCCCTGTCTCTCTAGGCCTGGCCCCTTCCCCAGGTTGGCCGCAGAGTGAGGCACAAAGTCTCCAGAACCCCTTTCTCACTGCACTTAAGGTAAGACCACATTCCTTAGGGTTCTAAGGAAAGGACTGCTTTTCAGTGAAACTCAAGCAGAGGTAACAGAGCCACAGACTTGGGATAAGAAACCAGGCTTTAATCTGATTAAATTCTTTTCTCACTATCACTAAAATTCTTCCTCTCCCTTCCATCCCACTGTCTCTCCTCCCTAACTCCCTGCTCTCATCCTCTCCCACCTTCATCTCCATAGCTTCCACTGGAATCCTAGACATCTTTACGGCTCAGATCAAATTTCCCTCCTCCAGAAAGCCCTCTCAGACAACCTGGTTTAGGAATCTGCTTAATGAAAGTGAGAATTGTTGCAGTTTGAAAGGAAGAGCAGACTTCTGGCTAAATGTGAGGATTGATCACGTTTATCTCCACTTACTCCTGAAATTCCATTGAAATGAAAGTAAATGGATTAGGTTTTTAAAAAAGCATGAACTCGGGAGCTCCCTGGTGGTGCAGTGGCTTAAGGCTTCCGCGCTGGCGCTGTCAACGCTGCGGCCTGGGTTTGATTCCCAGTCAGGGAGCTACCCACATACCAAAAAAAAAAAAAGAACTCACAGGGAAGGGAATATGTATATGGATTTTCTTTTTGGGGTGATAAAAATGTTCTGGAATTAGTAGTGATAGCTACAAAGATAAAGAAAGAAAGAAAGAAAGAAAGAAAGAGGGAGTTCCCTGGTGGTGTAGTGGCTTAAGGCTTTGGCGCTGGCGCTGTCAACACTGCAGCCTGGGTTCGATTCCCAGCCAGGGAGCTACCCACATACTACAAAAAAGAAAAAAAAAAGAAAAAAGAAAGAGGGAGGAAGGAAGGAGGAAAAGTCAGGGAGAAGAGAGAAGTTAGACCTTACCAGCACATGGATATGTAATAATATACACAGAGTACTGTTAACCAGGAAAGCTCACTAGAGCTTCAGTGTCCAGAGTTTTTACTGGGGTTTCATTACGTAGTCATGACTGATGGCATCTTTGTCAACTCAATCTCCAGCCTCATTCCTCTTCCCAGTAGTCTGGCTGAGATTGCAAGGCTCAAAGCCTCAATCTTCTAATCACATAGTTAGCCTTTCTGGTTTGGCTAATCCTTATCCTGAATCATCTTAAAGTAATTAGAGCCTCATGTGAGTACCTTCATTAGCATCAACCATTAAGGCCCACCATCAAGGCCCATGAATAACAAAGATGGTCGGGAGTTCCCTGATGGTGTAGTGGCTTAAGGCTTCAGCGCTGGCGCTGTCAGTGCTGCAGCCTGGGTTCAATTCCCAGCCAGGGAGCTACCCACATACCAAAAAGCAAAAAAAAAAAAAAAAAAAAAAAAAAAAAAAAAAAAAAAAAAAAAAAAAAAAAAAAAAAAAAAAAAAAAAAAAAAAAAAAAAAAAAAAGATGGTCGTATCACTCAGGAAATTACAAGCATTTAAAGTAGGCAGATCAGGCATATTGTTTTAAACAGGACAGAAAACAACTGACACCTTGATTTCAGCCCAGTGAGGCTAAGCTGACCATACCTACCCTTTGAAACAAGGAAGTCCTGTTATTTTCTGTCCATTTAAAGTGGTATGTCTGGTCAGCCTAATTTAGAGGTAACATCTGTGGGGAGTAGGCAAGGGCCAATCAAATTATTAATTATACAGCAGACCTACACTAAGGCACTTTATACAAAAAGTTTTAAATGCCAAGGCAAAGAGCACATCCTACAAGCTTCCAGAGAGAGAAACAGGTCACATACAAAGGTTTGGAGATCAAACGATATCAATCTTCTCAATAGCAACACTGGTTGCTAAGGAACAGAAATGCAGTATCTTTAAAATTCTTAGGGAAAATGATTTCTAATCTAGTATTCTACACATAGCCAAAATGTCAACCAATCTTGTGGGTATAATAAAGAGAACTTTAGAGATGCAAGGTCTCAAAAATTTTACTTCTCAAGTACCCTTTCTCAGGAAGCTGCTGGAGGATAGGCTCCACCAGTGGGAGGAAGTAAATCAAGAAAGAAGAAATGAGTTCCAAAAAACAGGGGAGCCAGCACAGGAGAGAAGCAAAGGCAATTTCTGAGATGATGGGGAAGAGCAGTTGCAGAATGACAACAGTGGGGCAGGCCTAGAGATCAAATAAGTTCAAATTGGAATAAAAAGACAAAGGGCAGGAGTTCCCTAGCGGTGTAGTGGCTAGGCTTCAGGGCTGTCAACCCCATTTCCTGGGTTTGACTCCCAGCCAGGGAACCACCAAAAATAAATAAATAAATAAATAAATATTAAAAAAAAAAAAAGAGAACAATTTGTCATACATTTAGTTGATTTTTTATTTTTATTTATTGTATGTGGGTAGCTCCCTGGCTGGGGAATCGAACCCAGGTCGCAGCGCTGACAGTGCCTGCGCTGAAGCCTTAAGCCACTACACCACAAGGGAACTCCTAGTTGATTTTTAAAAATTATGTACATGTATTATTTTGATTAAAAATGTTTTAAGAAAAATAAAGGAAATTAAAAATTGTAGAAAAATTGAGTGTCCCTAGGTAGCTTTCGTTACCTTGGAATTCGTTGCCATCCTGGGTCCAGACCTCTCTGCAGAAACCAAAGCAGTTGGCCCTAAAAGCAGCAGATTCTCTGTGGAACAGACACACAATTAACCAGGCTCATGGGACTGATACATATATATTGTTATGTGGGCAGTTCCCTGGCTGGGAATCGAACCCAGGCCGCAGCAGCGTTGACAGTGCCAAAGCCTTAGCCACTGCACCACCAGGGAACTCCCTGATATTTCAAATCAGATGCCAATTCATTAGTTTATAAGGGCAGACAAGGCTTCGAAGCAGACTGAGTCTTGTTTGCTGATGAGTGCTTTCTCCCCCTGGGCCAGATCTACATAGGGAACAGAGAGGTTTTCAGCCAATTGCTTGGTGATCCAGAGCATGAGTGAGGTGGGAGTTGAACTGGATGGTTTCAAAGAATGACACCTCCATCTTCCTAGTTCCTGGACCAGCATCCCTGTAGCCAGAAAGTGCTAGGATGAATGTTCTGTCTTATCCAGTACATTGGCATTTATCTCTATTTCAAACCATTAGAGGCTTCTGTCCAGTCAAACAGGCAATGCATTTATGAAACAGCCATGATGTGCCAGGCTCTGTTCTAAGCCCTGGAGTTACAGCAGTCCACAAGACTGACATTTGTCCCTGCCCTCATTGAGCTTACAGTCTGTTGAGGAGACTTAAACAAAGTGTGTCAAGTGAAGAAACGGCCTAACTCTCAGAAGACAACTTATTTTACCCAAATTCTTGAAGTGGGGTCATCTCCTAGTTGCCGTCAGATATCATCTACAATGAACCATGGGGAAGGGCTGTTGAATAAGGACTCTTTGTCTGGATAAGAGAAAGAACACCCTTTTGACAAGTATAGACTCCCAGCTTCCCATGGATTAAAAAACACAAATCCTTCCAGTAAAGTGATTTTCTGTTTAAATTTATTTACAGTTGGTGCCTGCCATTTGTGACCAAGAACTCTGACTGGTACAGTAACCATTTCAGACATCTGCGGACCAGAGAATAAGTCATCAAAAGGCAGTTCCAAAGCCTCTGCCACAGAGCTACAACCAGACCTGAAACCTTTCTGACCTGTGCCTTTTGTTCATTCAGCACACAGCAGGGCACACAAGCTGTTTCAATAAAATATGGTTGGCTGAATCACTCAGTAAGTTCACAAATACATGCCAGAAGGTACTGAGGTTACAAAGCTAGTAAGAGCTAGTTGCTGCTTTCAAAGATGTCCTGCATGCACTTTAGACCCAACATATCCAAAACTGAGGGTGTCATCATTCCTGCCTTCTTCCCCCCAACCCATATATCGATTTACATCTTGTGTCCCATGTTTCAACAACACTAAACTGCTTGCACTTCTCCCTTCCCTCTGCTGGGATGGCAACAGTGAGTAGTTGGTGTTCTTAGACCAGTGGTTCCCAACCTTTTTGGCACCAGGGACTGGTTTCATGGAAGACAATATTTCCAGGGATGGGGGTGAGAGGGGGATGGTTTTGGGATAATTCAAGCACATTACATTTATTGTGCATTTTATTTCCATTATTATTACATTGTAATATATAATGAAATAATTATACAGCTCACCATAATGCTAAGTAAGTGGGAGCCCTGAGCTTGTTTTTCTGCAAATAGATGGTCCCATCTAAGACAAACGTGCTGTGCAGGAAAGAGGTGTGGATGGAAGTGGTAAATAAAATAATGGGTGGGCCACATTAAGACTTAAATAAGTGTGGGATTCTGACGTAAAGCCTGCCACCAGATGCAGCTGTACAATTGAAGTTCATTAATTCACTTGCCACTATTATAAAGCCTGTCACCAGATGCAGCTTAATTGTCACTTGCCACTCACTGATAGGGTTTTGATATAAGTCTACAAGCAACTGATTTATTATGGTCTCTGTGCAGTCAAAGCTCCCTGCTAATATTAATCTGTATTTGCAGCTACTCCCCAGTGCTAGCATCACAGCCTCAGCTCCACCTCAGATCATCAGGTATTGGATTTCTCATAAGGAGCATGCAACCAGACCCCTCAAGTGCACAGTTCACAATAGGGTTCACGCTCCTATGAGAATCTAATGCCACCGCTGATCTGACAGGAGGCGGAGCCCAGGTGCTAATTCTAGAGATGGGACTGGCTGTAAATACAGACGAAGCTTTGCTTGTCTGCCTGCTGCTCACCTCATGCTGTGTGGCCTGGTTCCTAACAGGCATGAACCAGTACTGGTCTTAGATCACAGGGGTGGGAGGGAAAGAGACAGGTAGCAGACAATCAGGCTGCTGCTTGTAGAGAGGGATTAGACCTTGAATGCTAGGTAATGGATTCTAGATCACTTGGGAGTTATTACTTTGCTTATAGCTACCTTATAGCTTAGCTTTTCCTCTCCTACTGAAGGTAGTCGGTATGGAAGATGACATAAAGGGCTATATGTTCATCATTTTGACCGGAAATGGAGCTGCAAGCGATGTTCCCATTTTACAAGTAAGCAAACAGAGCCCTCAAATGTCTTGGCTTTACAACTAACAAGTAGCAAAGCATGGGCTTGAACAAAGTTTCCAAACACCAAACCCCCTTTCTTTCTTGTACTAGTACAGCTCCTACAGAGTGTTTTGTGTGTGGTGTAAGAGGAAGGGGCGTCTCAGTTTGGCCTGGCCCCAGGGAAAAACTCCGCCTCACCAACTGCACCAGGTGCTCAGTCTGTTCCTCTGGCCTCTCCTCCTAGCCTACTTCCCTTCTCTAGATACTCCACCTTCTTAAATCCTCACAATAATCCTGTGAGGTATTACCATCCGTTCGTTTTATAGATGAAACTGAGGCTCAGAAAAGTTAAGTTTCAGGCTCCCAAGTCCGGAATCTTCACCATCTCGCTTGGCTGCAGTCCAGGGTTCCAACACCTAGCTAAAGAAACTAGCCAGCCCGTGATGAATTGGATGCAGGGGACCAACCGCAGTTCAGATCTGAGGACCGCCAGGTGGCGCGGTGGAGGTGCGGCTGCATGCCCACCTCACCTCACCGCAGGCCAGACGCACCTGAACTAAGCCGGGCAAGCCCAGGGAAGTAGGCTCATGGGGTAGGGCAGGGCGGGGCAGGGAGTAGCCCTAGTCCCCAGGCCACGGTGGGCAAGGAGCGCGGTTTTAGTTAGGCCTCCTGGGGTCGCCCGGGTCTTGATAAAGAGGCACGTCCCCACCAGGCGACCTCAGGGGTGCATCAGCTTGCCTTCTGCCCTATGCTCCCCGGTGTGCAATTCATTTTAGGGGTCTAGGGACTAGAATAGAGCGAGAAAGAGAAGCCAGCAGGGGTGGGGCGGAGACTCCACCGTCCCCACCTGTCGACTGCCAGGAGGGGGCGGGAGTGGGGCGGGGCTTGTCCCGTAGTGCCCGCCCCCCGTCCCAGAGCCCAGGGCGTGCGACGAGATATAAGGCAGCCGGGAAACAATGCGTCGACAACTCGCGCTCCCGCGCCGATCCCAGTAGTGTCCCGGCAGCTGTGCGCGAGCGAGCGAGGAAGGACGGGCGCGCGTGGGGGGCGCGCTCTTGAATGCGGGCCGCGCGCTCGGTGGCGCGCATGTGCATGTGTGCGGGCTGCCGGGCTGCCCCGAGCCGGCCCGGAGCGGGTCTGCTCCAGGTGGCGGGCGGCGGGAGCGAGGTGAGGCTGCGGGCAGCCGGGGGATGGGCGCAGGTCCCGGGGGGCGGGCCGCAGGCTGCCTTCTGGTCACAGTGCGCCCCGGACGGGCCCTGGGAGCTGCGCTCCGGGCGGCGCTGGCAAAGTTTGCTTTGAACTCGCGCCCCGCAGCCTTGTCCGAGCGCCTACCCTGGACACACTGACCCAGGGCTGGGCTTTCCCGGACGCGAGGAAAGGGCGCAGGTTCCAAGCCCAGAGGTTCCGGAGGAACGAGAACCTGGCAGCCGGCTGTGCTAAGGGAACCGGGGACATCTTCCCTGGGCCCGTGCCCCCGTCAGCACGTCCTCCTTACCTCTCGCAGGGAGCGGACATGGACTTCGACTCGTACCAGCACTATTTCTACGACTATGACTGTGGGGAGGATTTCTACCGCTCCACAGCGCCCAGTGAGGACATCTGGAAGAAATTTGAGCTGGTGCCGTCGCCTCCCACGTCGCCGCCCTGGAGCTCGGGTCCCGGCGCCGGGGAACCGGCCCCTGGAATTGGTTCCCCGGAGCCGTGGCCCGGAGGGGTCCCCGGGGACGAGGCAGAATCTCGGGGCCATTCGAAAGCTTGGGGCAGAAACTACGCCTCCATCATCCGCCGTGACTGCATGTGGAGCTGCTTCTCGGCCCGGGAACGGCTGGAGAGAGCGGTGAACGACCGACTCGCCACTGGCGCGCCCCGCGGAAACCCGCCCAAGGTGCCCGCCGCCCCGGACTGCGTTCCCAGCCTCGAAGCCGGTAACCCGGCTCCCGCTGCCCCCTGTCCGCTGGGCGAGCCCAAGACCCAGGCCTGCTCGGGGTCCGAGAGCCCTAGCGACTCGGGTAAGGACTGTCCCGGGCCATTCAAGAGGGGGGCACCCCATGGGTGGCCAAAACTCTGCCTCAGTCTGAGGGCAGGTACTGGGTCTTCGCAAGCCCTTCGGCCACCTCCCCCCTTTCCCTGGCTGAAGCTGCCGGTGTAGCCCCCAGTGGTGTCTGTCTGGCACGTGGGTGTGTTAGTAAACAGTTTGAAGAAGTGGCGTGGGAGCCAGCGTCCCTTTGATGATGATTGGAGCCCCAGGGAACAAGGGAGACAGGGTGAGGCTTGGCGCATAGAGAGGACAATACTGGGAATGGACTGTAAAGGATTTCTGTCCTCCGGAGACTGGAAGAGGTCCCTTAAGGGTCACTCCAGGCTTGAAGTTTTTTGTTGCTACCTCTTTCCCTGGGAAACTCACACTCCCCTAGGGAAAAGAAGCTGAGGAGCCTTTGTGCAAAGCCTTCATCCTTTTTAAAACGTAGTCTCCTGTCTGGTTTACTTTATAATGCTCCCACCCCTTACCATTTGTACATCCACACCATTACCCATGAGACAGGTAGGGGAGGAATAAACACTCCACATTAACAGATGGAAGAACTGAGGCTTAGAAATAGGAAATCAGTAGAAGTGACCCCCAACTTCCTTCCATCTAACCAGCCTCTTTTGCCCAACCCTCCATCGAAACCAGGCACTTCTTCCTTAATGTCTAGAGGGTCTTCAGGGTAGTTTACTGGAGGCGTCTACACCTTGCTTTATTGCTTTGGCCTCAGGTGGAAAAAACACCCTCCCAAACCGACTGAGAGCTTCAGCTGCCTCCTTACATTCAACAGATGTTCACTGGTCCCTACTTTGTGCTAGAGTGGGCTAGGTGCTGGGGTCACCTATATGGAGCACCAGGTCCTCTCCCCTGCCCTTGAATGCAAGTGTAAACCTCGCTGAGGACAGAGGCAGAGTTCAGCATCCTGTGCCACCCCACTACATTGTTCTTAGACCTCTTAGACCTCTGTACCCATGAGAATTACTGAGGAGGGTACTTTTACAGGATGCAGACTGAATCTAGCATCAGGTAAATCAAAACAGAAAGCTCACTATCACTTTCAAGAATAACTTTTACATGACCACCATTTAGGGAACTGAAATGGGGTATGGAAGTCCTCATACACTTAAGGGAAAAAATAAGGTAACAAGAAAAATTAAAAATCCATATTTTCCATCCACTGTGTTAAGATCATTTTTAACCTGCTTGCTTTCTACACCAAGAGCACGTGTTTGTTTAATGGCTGAAATGAGAGTTTTAAGATCAAGAAACCAATAAAGATGTGTCTCTACCAAGGCTGATGGAATACTAGAGTGGGAAGAGCACTGTTTGGGGAGTTTGGAGATCTTAGTTTGAGATCCAGAATGTTCCAGAGGTGATGTGTAGACTTGGCGGATCTGGGTCTGTTTCTCCCTTGGCACGTGATGAGGTTGGCCTTGATTGTCCAGCTGAGGACATTCCTTGTCTGGGTAGAGTTAGACACTACTCTTTGAAAAGGAGAATGGTGTCTTAACATTTCTTCCTTAGGCAGAGCCCTCCCCAGTCATGAGGTTGAACTCTGAAATATTAAAGGTTTGGGATGTGGGGAAGCCTCCTTGAATCATTTTCTGACCTGCCCTTTAACCTGAACCTGTTTGCAAGCTCCTGGTTCACTCACAGGCCACATGGCTCAGAACAAAATGCAACAGATTGCAAACAATGAGAGGGGAGGGTGGGGAGAGTGACTGATGGCAAAGCACAGCCAATAGGGGCTAGGGGCTGGGTAAAACAACATTCCAAACACAGCTTAGCCAGCCAATCACAAGCTTTGGGGCCTGGAGGGCTGAATGGTCAGGTTTTATTAATGGAGAAATAATGCGATTGTCCACACAATGGAAGCCTTCCTGACAAAGGGGCTCAAGCATCCTGATATGCAAAAGAGGCAGAGAACTGAGCTCTTCTGTTGTCAGACTAAAATGCATTAAAGTGGCCTTTTATGTGAGGGCCTGCAAAACGTGTGGAGCAGGAAGGTTTTTCCTTAATTTCCTCTCTCCTGGCTGGAGTAACCTAAGAGGCAATCAAGTCCGGGAGTGATGAGGGCATGTCCAGGAGTCTCCAGGTCCCTGGTGTTTCAGCCCTTGTATGGGGACATTCTGCTGCTGCTCAGTTCTGACCCCTGGCACAGGTAGCTTGGAAATGGGTTGCTTGTGCCTTTGTGAAGTTCCCGAAGCTTTTGCCGACCTGCGATTATAAATCCATCCCTCTTCTGGTCCAGGGAAGGGGGTGGGGCTGGCGACCTTTAATGATGGATGACTTTAGAAACCATTGAACCCAGGAGCAAAAAGGAAAGGAAAACCTTTCCTTTCCCTCCCCTCTGTGGGTGAGGAGGGATGGGTTGTAGCCCTCCCTTCTCTGAATCTTCAGCTGAAAGGGGTGGCAGAATAGAGAGGTGGGGGAATAATAGGATTTATAACTTGTGAAAAGTAACAATTCCCCAAGTGCAGGCTGTGCTGGGCAGGAACAAAGGGCAGCTCTGCCCACAGACCCCTCATTTACAATTCTGATAGGGCATGAAAGAGCCCGACTGAGGAAGATCTTTATAGCTAAACTTTGTCCCAGGCCGATAGCTCTTTCTCTCTGTCCCCTCAGTGGGGGAGGGGAGAGCCTGTACAGACTGGGGGCTGTTGGCTTGGGTCTGCCTTTTGTTCCTAGCTAAGCCTTGCTGTGCAAAAGGAAATTGGAGAATATTTTCCTTCTTGCTTACTTCCCCTCCTTTGCTTCCCACTGCCCTTACCCCATTGCAGATGAATCAGCTGTCTTTCTCTTCATGTCAGTTTGTTCATATCTAAATTGGGAAAATGTCACCTCCTATCCCAAGCCCCAGCATAGGGTCTTTGTATGTATCTCATGGGGTGTGTTTCTTCTCTTCATCTCTCCACTTGGACAGAGGGTGAAGAAATCGACGTTGTGACAGTGGAGAAGAGACAGTCCCTGGGGGTACGGAAGCCCGTCACTATCACGGTGAGAGCAGACCCTTTGGACCCCTGCATGAAACACTTCCACATCTCCATCCATCAGCAACAGCACAACTATGCTGCCCGTTTTCCTCCAGAGAGCTGTTCCCAAGGAGGGGCTCCAGAGAGAAGTCCCCAAGAAGGGACTCTGGAGAGAGATGCTCCGATGGAGAAGGAAAATGAGGCAGATGAAGAGGTTGTGAGCCCACTGCCTATAGAAAGCGAGGCTCCCCAGTCCTGCCACCCCAAACCTGTCAGTTCTGACACTGAGGATGTGACCAAGAGGAAGAATCACAACTTCTTGGAGCGTAAAAGGCGGAATGACCTTCGTTCAAGGTTCTTGGCCCTTAGGGACCAGGTACCCACCCTGGCCAGCTGCTCCAAGGCCCCCAAAGTGGTGATCCTGAGTAAGGCCTTGGAATACTTGCAAGCCTTGGTAGGGGCTGAGAAGAGGATGGCTACGGAGAAAAGGCAGCTCCGATGCCGGCAGCAGCAATTGCAGAAAAGAATTGCGTACCTCAGTGGCTATTAACTGACCAAAAAGCCTGACTGCTCGTACAAAGACCCGAGTTTATTTTTTAACCTTCCCTCTCCCCTTAGTAATTTGCACATTTTGGTGAAGGTGAGATATGCTGGACAGTCGATCCCAGAATGCTTTGTAGCCAGTGCACACACAATAAGGGCTTGCATTCTTGGAAAGCTGGAAACCCAGCTCTGTTCTTCCCTGACTCATGGGAGCACTGTGTCTTCTCTGGCGCCTTTGGCTTCCCAGGCAGGCAGCTGACTGAGGAGCCTTGGAGTCTGCCTAACTCACTAGCTCTGAAGAAAAGCCTGACAGATGCTATGCAACAGGTGGTGGACGCTGTCGGGGGCTCCAGCCTGCATGAAATCTCACACTCTGGATGACTTCAGGCTGGGAAAGGATGCTCTTACTGGTGTCTCTGGGGTGATGCTAGGACAGCTGGGCCTGGACGCTCTCCCTGAGGCTCCTTTTTCCAGGAGACATATGAGCCGTCTTGGGTGAAGGCAAGCTCACAGACTTGATCAACATGGACCATTACCTCACTGTCAGACACTTTATGGTAGCTGAGGAGTTGGAAACCTTTAAAAAAAAAAAAAAAAAAAAAAAAATATATATATATATATATATATATATATATATATATATATATATATATATATATATAAAAATATTAGATGACATCCCTCCTCCCACTCTCAATGCTGCGACCTGGAGAACATTTAAAGAGCTTGGTCTCTACCTTTGTCTCAAAGCCCTCTGGGCCCTCTCCTCTGAGGGACGTAGTATTCTGTCCTCACAAGAGACTTTTGTTTCTTTCTGCCTTTGTTAAGCAATGGGCTCTACAGCACCCCTTTCCCACAGGTCTGAAGTATTTCCCCAAGACACAGGGAAATGGGTCTAGCCTGTGACCTGGGGAAGGCTTGGTGTCCTGGTCATGAACTTGTTCACTGCCCACGTGTTTTCCATCTTGGAACATTTTCTCAAGGCAGATGTCAGGCACCTCAGGAGTGAGAACTGTACCACTTCCTCTTTCCCACCTCCCTGTCATCTCAATCTCTCACTTATAAGTTTGAAGTTCTACTAGAACCATGCAAAACTGTCCTTCTCTTGCAACTACAAGAAGCTTGCTGGCTCTGTAGCTTCCCCCTTGGGCCCCCTGCCACCCTCACATGAATCAGACCCCTTTCCCAGAATCTGGGCCTTCCTGAAGTTCTTACTGGGAGAGCAGCTGGGACTCATCCAGAAGGTGGCCTGGCTTACTGGCGGGTTTTAAAGGGGCTTCCAGGAACTCTGCTTAGTGGACCATGATGGATTTTGGTCCAGCTGGACTTGGCACCTCCAAGTGGGTTGCAGGTGTAGCCTCCACTCTGGGAAAGACACCCAACCTTATATGTGTCTTATGGGCAAACTCAGGAGTCCCTAGGCCTAGCCTGGAACAAGGACCAGCCCCTTCAGAACTCTGCCCAGGACAGCAGGTGCCTGCTGGCTGTGGTTTGAAAGTGGGGGAGGGGAGGATGGTAGAGCACTATATGTGGCTCTGGGAAACCAGCTGCTACTTCCAACCTAGTATGCATGATGGTCTGTTTCTGAGGTTGCCTCCTGGTCTCAGAAAACACCAGTGGAAGTTTGGGAAAAGCCTCTCTACCTTTTAGAGCATGGTTTTCAGAAGCCAACTGACTTCTGGAACTTTCCTTGGAGAACAACAGGTGGATGTAGGTTATTGATGTCTCACCTAAATAGCTTGTGTTTTATAAGCTGCTGTTGGGTATTATGCTGGGAGCAGTCTTTTTTTTTTTTTCTTTTTTTCTTTTTTTATACTGTATTTTTGTATGCCTTTTGCAAAGTGGTGGTGTTTTTGTACAAGAAAAAAAACTCTTGAGCAATTCTCCTGTTGCAAGAGTCTGATTTATTTTGAAAGGCAAGTTTACCTGAAATTTTGTATTTAGTTGTGATTATTGATTGCCTGATTTTAAAAATGTTGCCTTCTGGGACATCTAATAAAAGATTTCTTAAACATGTCAGAGTGGGGGCAGCTTATGCCAACTGAGTCCCTGAACCAAGGAAGACTATTTCAGGGTGGCCACAAGGAGCCGAGGGTTGTATTTCTCTAACCACGCTGCTAACCTGGTCATTCCACTTTGGGTTCCTGAAATGCCATTTCAGACATGTCTAAACAATGTAGGCTCAGCACTTGGTGAATGTGAAATTCTCTTGTGAATTGCAGAGTGCTGAATTTGTACTTTAGGAGGCTTGAAATCCTGGTTCCACCACTTATTTATTCTGTGCCTTTTAGCTTGACCTTTCTGAATCCTAGTTTCCTTATCTGTAAAATGGGGATAAATGCTACTTCACAGGGGCTTAGCAGGTATTAAATGAAGTAGTAGGTGATAAGCCACTGTCTAAACTATAAAGTCTTATACTCTTTAGGATGGTACTATTCTTGCCTTAGTGATATGATGACTCTTTGGAGGATGTCTTTTTAAGAATTTTCTGCAAATTTGTGATGTAATGTGATTTTCGTTCTCTCTGGATTAATGAAAGAAAACTGAAGTCTCCCTTTCCCTCACATAGTTTTCATAAACTTGCTGTAAATGCACGAGGGGAGACTATAATAATAGCTGTTCCTGATAGAGCACTGCATATGTTTAAGCTCGCTTCTCCATATTATGCCATACCAACCACGTGCCAGGGCTGCAGAAGAGGAAACTGAGGTTCTAAGAGTGAAACAGAACTGTTCGAAGTTACACAACAAGTAAGTGTATGAGTTGGGATTTGAAACCAACTCTGCCTATTTCTGCAGCCAGAAGTCTTAAGCACTGCATAGTAATGATCAGTTTAGCATGGGCTGTGTGGAAGAGGTAAACGTGGAAGTCCATCACTTAACTGCTTCTTGAAACTGTCCCTCCTTGGGGCCATTGTGCCTGCCACTTACGGGAATGAAATGGAGTAAATATGTTTCATGACCAGCCCCTCTGCCACATTTGTGGCCTAGGAGGGTTAGTCTTGCCCCAAAGAGATCCCTTCTGGGACTGAAAGGAAAACAGTTGCTGTTCAGCAAGGCCATGAGCATCATGGTGGTTCAAGAAGGCCTCTTTGCCCCAGCAACTCCTGCCTTACAGCAGGGACCTGGGTTAGTATCTACCTGCATTCCTATGGAGCCTGTGGAGTCAAAAAGCTACTATAAATTCCTCACACTTACCAAATTACCCTCATCACAACCTGATAAGTAAGCAGGCTGCCACATGGTACTGGAGCCCAGAGGGATTTCTTGGTCAAGGTCACATAATCAGAACCCCAACCCCAGTCTTCTGTCAGGTGAACTTTCCACTCCACCCACCACTACTCCTAGATCACCAAACCCAGTCCATAAATAGTTGTTTGATAAAAACAGACTTGAATTACTGGCACTCTTAAAACTTATTTTCCTTTTAGTTATTGTCGCTCTGTTCCAATCCTTTTTTGAGGACATCTTTCAAGAGACTAATTCATAGGACTTCTCTCGCTTTACTAAACCTTGAATTTCTGGGCCCTCAGTAAGGTAGTAGGGACTCCTAGGTATAGGTACCTGGTTGCTTTACATATCTTAATTCTCACAATAATCTGGAAAAAAGGGTGGTGTCACCCGATTTCGCAGATAAGCAAATTGAACTCAGACACATTTAAGTTGTTATCTAAGCCCACACAGCTAGTACCAGTCACCTGACTCCAAGCTTCAGCTCCTTTGAGTCCAACACCCAACACCGCTGAGAAAGGAGTGGGAATAAAGCTATCTCCTGGGGGGAAGGGAGGGTGTTTCTGGAATGTGAAGTATTTTAAGCTCCTTCCTAGCTCCTTTCTGCAGATTCCTACCCCTATCTTTGTCTGGAAATAGCTCAGAGTTTATTCTAGGATTTTGTAGAATAATTTTTACAAATTAGGTTTGCCTTTCAATAGTACACCTAAGGGACTATACACACTCAATTTAGGGATGTGGATCTAGACAGGAAGGGGCAGTGGAGAAACCACACTTGGTGTAGAAAAGGTCATCCTCTATGTTTAACAATCAAAGGTTAAAGCTCTGTTGGTGGCTATTTTGGGGGTACTGAGACAGGTTAAGCTGTCTTAGATGTGCTGAGTTTGTCTAAAGTGCCCCTGAGGTCAAGATATTGCAGAATATTCACTTTAGAAGGAAAAGAGAGGATGCCTTTGTTGATCTGGAAGGTGATAGGGAGTGAAAGAGAGGTTTCGTTTTAAGGAGAAGATAATCAGTTGGGAGATGATTGATAACTGGGTGACTGGGAAGGGATGAAGGGGAGGTATCTAAATGTGTCAGCTGAAGTTCCGTTGGCGTGTGGGCTTTTCTACTTTAAGCCCAGTAGGCAGCTCTTGTTAATGTCTTTATTTAGAACTGCCAAAAGGATCAACTGTATTAATATTACCATTCTTTTGCTAAGGAAATACAATACAATATGTCCTTAACATTTCTAATCATGTGAGTTATTATACAATGAGACTAGTCCCAGGGGTTCCAGTAGGTGCCCAAGAAGTGATGGATTACCTTTAAACTTGTAGGAAGCAGTATGGTTAAGTGATCTCTCACACCCAACAGATCTTTTAAATCTGGCTCTATATTTTCCAGCTACATGAACTTGAGCAAATTATTAATCTTTCCTACCCACAGTATCTGTGAAGCGAGTATAAATAATAGTACCAACTTCACTGGGTTGTTGTGAGGAATAGTAAGTTCTCAGTAAATGATTAGTGATTTTTTAAAAATGAATTATTGCATATGTAGTGTTTAGATCAGTGCCTGCTGTATGGTAAGCATTCTATGAGCATGTGAGCTATTATCTTTTATTTTCCAGTTATTTTTATTGAAATCAAATCACATAACTTAAATTTACCATCTTACCTATTTTTAAACATTAAGTTCAGTGGTATTAAATACATTCACAATGTTGTGCCACCATCATGACCATCCACCTGCATAACTCTTTTCATCTTCTAAATCTAAACTCTATCCTCTTAAGACAGAAGTGTCCAACCTTTTGGCCTCCCTGGACCACATTAGAAGAATTGTCTTGGGTCACATGTAAAATACACTGACACTAATAATAGCTGGTGAGCTTAAAAAAAAAAGTCTCAAAAATACCTCATAATGTTTTTTTGTTTTTGTTTTTGTTTCTGTTTTTGTTTTGGTTTTTTTTTGGGGGGGAGGGTTGCGGTGATGGTCGGGGGTAGTTCCCTGGCTGGGAATCGAACCCAGGCTCATAATATTTTAAGAACTTGTGTTGGGCTGCATTCAAAGTCATCCTGGGCCGCAGGTTGGACATGCCTGCCTTAAACAATAAGTCCCCATTTCTTCTGGTAACCTGGAGCATGAGTAGGTTTAAGTCATTCTATTTTCTCTCTTTATGATTTTGACTGAGTATCTCATATAAGTGGAATCACACTATTTGTCTTTTTGTGACTGGATTATTTCACTTAGCACAATATCCTCAAGTTCATCCATGTTGCAGCATGTCAGAATTTCCATCCTTTTTAATGCTGAAAAATATTCTAGTGTATGTATGCACCACATTTTGCTTATGTAGACATCTGTCAATGGACATTTGAGTGGCTTCTACATCTTAGCTATTGTGAATAATGCTGCTCTGAACATGTGTGTACAAATATCTCTTCAAAACTCTGCTTTCTGTTATTTTGGATTTATACCCAGTAGTGGAATTGCTAAATCATATGATAATTCTATTTTTAATTTTTTGGGGAAACTCCATAAGGTTTTCCACAGCGACTCTACCATTTTACATTTTTCATAAACAGTGCACAAGGTTTCCAATGTCTCCATATTCTCTCCAACATTTGTTGGTCTTTTTTTTAATTTTAATTTTTGTAGTAGCTATCTAATGGATGTGAAGTAGTATCTTATTGTGGTTTTGATTTGTATTTACCAAATTAGTGATGTGGAGCATCTTTTTCATGTGCTTATTGGCCATTAGTACTTCTTTGGAGAAATATGTATTCAAGCATTTTGCCCATTTTTTAAATTGGATTTGTTTCTTTGTTTTGTGTAAGGAGTTCTCTATATATTCTAGATATTAATCTCTTATCAGATATATAATGTTTAAGTATTTTCTCCCCAAATGCTTAGTGTTACTTAAACCATTTAACAAATCATACCTAGAATACAGATTCATCTTGTTGAAAGGTGATAGACAGAAGGGACTGGTAAAATAAGAAAACTTCCTAGGAGGAGTACTTGAAGTAATCTGGAGTATACATATTAATGCCTCAAAAGGCAGTAATTATCAGAGAAGAAGCAGCCAGGGTTTGAGAAGACCGAGATAGGCAGAATAGGAAAGGATGGCAAAGACCTGAGCCTCTGAGGGGTCCATAGTATGCCCCCACCACCCATGGCAGGCAGGAGATGTGAGTCTGTGAAGCTACTGCACACACGCATCATCCATTTGTTCGTACCTGGCACTCTGGTGTCTTCAAATGGAGCTGGAGTCAACTCATTAAACCTTCTAATGCTTATTTTGTTCAGGCAGTGATTCTCAAACTTGAGTGTGTCTTCAGATTCTACCCACCTCTAAGACCATGATGCAGTAGATCAGGGTCAGGAATCTACATTGATGACAAGCAAGCAGGGAGGTAAAATCCTGAGATCACACTTAGAAAAAACATTGGAGTAGGGGATGGAGCCAAGTCCTGCAGAGATACAAAAATAGTCTTAGAAGGTGGTATAAATGTCATAGTATAATGTTTAAGAACAGGAACTTGTGGTTACTACCTAGTAAGCAAATCACTCAACTCCCTGATTGAGTTTCCTTCTTCTCTAAAATGGATATAATATTAATACCTACCTCATAGGAATGTTGTGAAGAGTAAATAAATGATATGTAAAGTGCCTAGAATGGTACCTCCCACACAGTTAAGAGCAATGATATATATCAGGCATGTCCAACCTGTGGCCTGGGACAGCTTTGAATACAGCCCAACATAAATGCTTAAAACATTGTAAGATTTTTTTGTGAATTTATTTTTTTAGCTCATCAGCTATCATGTATTTTATGTGTGGCCCAAGACAATTCTTCCAATGTGACTGCAAATATATGAGGTCGGACAATTAATTTTGCAAAGTCATCCTAAAAAAGTGCTACATACCTCATTGCTGAATATCACTAGGTCACCTTCGAAGTACTCCCCTTGGGAAGCTATGCACCAATCCCAGTGCCTAGTCCATCCTTCAAAGTGATTTTGGAACTCTTTTTTGGAATGGCCATCAGAGCTGTAGTCGTACCCAAAACCTGATAATAAATTCATGAACTTGCTACCATGTACTTACATTGGCAGAACTATACAAACAAGTCAGTAAGGTGTCATAACCTTGGCAAGGTTATGGCAAAAATTATCAGATTTGGGGTATGATGACAACTCTGATAGCCATTCCAGAAAAAGAGTTCCAAAATTGCTTTGAAGCTGGCATCAGTGCATAGCTTTCCAAGGGGAGTACTTTGAAGGTGACTGCAGTGATATTCAACAATGAGGTACTTGCAGCACTTTTTCTAGGATGAGTTTGTGAAATTAATTGTCTGACCTTGTATATAAAGCTGTATAGTTCCTTATAGAAGTTTATGAGTGTGCAAACATGATTACAAAATAAGACGGTATGTGTCTTAGGCAAGGGTTACAAACTTCAGAAGGGGAAGAGAGCATTTTGCTTGGAGTCATCAAGAAAGTTCTTACTGGGTATATTGTGACTTCAATTGGAACTAAAAGTACCAGTAGTATTAGTCTAAGTGAAGAGAAGGTGTTCTAGGCTAAGGGAAGAACTTTGGGGAAAAGGGGATTGGGGAGGTTGTGTGGAACATGGGGAAAGGGGAGAAATCTAGCCTGGTTTGCTGGCTGAGTGGTCACATTTTTACAAAACAAGGAGTTACACTAGGTTTCTAAGAGGATCCTTTCAAGAGCAAACATCCTCTGTGATTCTTTGAAATAGAGAAGTCAGGGAAAGAAACTGATTGTGGTTTGGGACAGAGATTGAAGTGATGGGGTCATTCAAAACAGGAAGTTGGAAATACGACACTGAAGCTTTAGAAAGGGGTTTGAAATGAAGAGAGACAGGTTTGAAACACCATCAGGATATAAAATGATGAAGACCCCAAATGCCAAACCATGAAAAAGAGAAGTGCCAGAGTAGTACAGGAGAAAACTTAGAACTGGCAAGGACCTCCGATGGCTCTGCATCTTTCCCCTTTTTGCTTGTACCACACTGATTTTGCAGCCTTGGGTGTGCAGGCTCTTTAGAGAGCTGAGAAGACCCAAAGTGAGCTCCCTTTGAGAATATTCTGGTGTGCTCTGAAGCAAACCCTATAACTTAACTTGAGGTGTAATATAAACACTACAACATGGTGAGCTCTACTCTCTTCTTTCCCTTGCTTATTTTGAGCAATTCTGATGTTCCCAAATTTAAATTGACCAGTCACCAGTGGAAGCAGCAATTCACCAAACCAATGAAAGGTGGGATTACTCACAGGCACTGTACTGAGTTGTATAGCCAAATTCAGATTTATCTAGAACCTGTGAACATGATCTTACTTGGAAGTAGGGTCTTTGCAGATGTACTCAAGTTAAAATGAGGTCATTTTAGGCTAAGCCCTAATGTAATGACAGGTGTCCTAAGGAGAGAGAAACTCAGAGAGAAACACACAGAGAAGATGCCCATGTTCACATGGTCCGTAGTCATGCTGCCACACACCAAGGAATGCTAAGGATTACCAGCAACCATCAGGAGCTAGAAGAGGCAACAAAGGATTCTTTCCTAGGGAGAAGCATGGGAGCAAGGATCTGCCAACACCTTGACTTTGGACTTGTGGCCTCCAGAACTGTCAGAAAATGCAGTTCTGTTGTTTTAAGCCTCCTAGTCTGTGGTAATTTGTTATGGCAGCCTTAGGAAACTAATACAGGCACCAAGTTCATCATGAAATAACCTGCAGGAAATATTTTTTATTTGGGATACCCAATTAGTATGGGGTTAGGCTGCAAAGGCCCCTTGGGTTATACTACAAATCTAGTGTCTATCTCTCACCCAACTTTCTTCCCTTATCTTGGATGCTTCAGGTTTCCCACAGCACACACATTCTTCCTTCTGTCCAGACTGTCACAGCATCCTCTGGCATTCTCCCTTGAATGTTTGAACTGTCTGGATGCTTCACCTTGAATGGCCCTTCTACTGTCTTGGTTTTACCTTTAGCCTTCTTCTTATGCTTCTTTCTTTTTCTAAAAATAAAAATTTTAAAGTGAAATGTTTAAAACATACAAGGATAGAAAATAACAAATTAAAAATAATAATATAATAAACACTAATGGGTTAGCACCCAATTTCCCTTCTGCCTTTTTACACTTCTTTGTTTCTCCTTTTCTGCCATGTTTCTATGTGCATCTCACCCCAGGTACTGCTCTCAGTTTCCTGAAGAAAGTGAGGTGAGTGCAGGGTGGCCCAACATGACTACATCAGCCCCTAGGTTACAACACACACATGCTGCAGGTAACAATTGGGTGGCTGGCTGTGGACTTTCAGAAGGGCAGGCAAGAAATTAGTATCCTCCAGACTGATTTTCCTTCCCCCACTTTCCTGAACCCTTGAGCCCATTCCTCATCCCACTTTTGCTGCCATAAATAAATAAATAAATAAATAAATAAATAAATAAATTACTATTCTCCAAGTGATATGAGCATCCCTAGTACCTCGTTCCTACATTTTAGATATGCTCTTCCAGACTAATCCTATGCTAACATTTTTGCCTTTTAAACTAGAATTTCTTTACCTAATATAATCTATAAGCAGTGGGGTAGTTGGCGATGCGATTCTGTACCCTCCATCTCTAGATATGCACATACATTTTCAGTGAGTCTCCCCTTCCTCTTCAGCTATTTTTTAGAATAGATTGAGTTACCTGGGCATGACTACAAACAGCTTTCCCGACTCTTTTTGTCACCTTTTCTTGTATTACCCTGTAAAGCTTCCCATTAGAAGGTTTTATGTTGTTGTTTTTTTTAGAAATACTTATTAACTCTTGGTTATAGACTTCAATTTCCCAATTTTCCCTTGAACTTGATCTCTCCAATTAGGATTTCTAGTTATGTATTATCTTGCAGGAACTATTCTTAGTATAATTTAGAGTTCAGAGGATCATTAAGGGAGATAAACAGGTACAAATAAAATAGTGTAAAGGTATTAAAAAATATGCTCCCATTCTCATTTTGTAGGACTTGTAGAATTACAATGAATAGAAATGGTACGATGTTTTTCTTGCTTATTTGTCTTTGGACCATAGGCTCCATTCTGATTTAGGAGTCTTTCCTGCTCAGCATTTTAGTGATAATTCTCCCCATGGTCTACAGGATCCCTGTTCTCTTTGTTTCTATAGCAACAGTCCTGTGTTGCTTGGCTAGAAGCAATTCTGCTGCTGCTGTGGTGGAGCCCCATTTTTTCATTCCTTTCTCCCCAGTTGCCTTGGTAACCAGCCTCTCCCTTTTCTGGTCTTTCAGTGGTAAATTCCACCCCCCTCTTTTTTTCTCTCTCTAGTAACAGTCACCTGGTCATGACTTGGACAGTGCTTACCCATCTGAGAGTGAGCATACTCTGTCATGGTCAGATTGTCATCATGAAATTAGCCTCCCTTTTGCTTTATTTGCATCATTTCTCCAGCCTGCCATCTTTCTGTTGGTTGTCATGGTAACTGTACCCTCTGAAAGTCTCCAGGCAAAGGCTCTACAGTTAACAACCATCATGTGAGAGTGTCTGCCAATATGTGGCCACACATCTCGATTTTAAAACCAGCCCCAGGCAGCTACCACAAATTGGAGAGAACAAGTCTTTTGATCAAAGCAGATTAGATTGAGAAAAGGAGGTACAGGGGACCCTGGGATCTGGTGTTCTCCAAACAATACATATGGCTACAAAAGTGGCCATTATGCCAATGGTGATCTAAGTGATTGAGAAATGTATTGGCAGTTATTCCAGGCAGGCCTGTCACATGCTCTAAACTTCAATCCTAGTGATGTGATCTGAGAGCTAGGCAGAGCCAAGTAATCTCAGGGAGAAAGCAATTAACTCTTAAATTGGTTAACAAGAGGTTAGAATAATAGGTATTTAGACACTTTTACACATTATTGAAAATTTCTCTGCCCTTAGGCTGCTGCTATTACCTCTTTAGTGAGGCAGATGGGGTGTTACTATTATAATAATACTAAGTGTTCAACAAATGGTGGTGGTTATGTGCCAGGGCATTGGAGCAGGCACTTTTCAGACATTACTTCATTTTCTCCTTATGGCAATCCTGAGAAGTATTTAATGATAAGAAAATTGAAGCTAAGAGGTAGAGTTAAGAGTGAGGTCACGCAGCTGATATGTGGCAAAGCTGGGATTTGAACCCAGGTCCGTTTGATTCCAAAACCCTTTCTTAAAGGTTGTAGTAGTCTCCTGGATTTTGGTTCTCTCTGGTCCTAATTTTCCTCACCTCTACTTTTTTTTTGCGGGGGGGGGGGGGTGGTGGTGGTGGTGGTGGTGGTGGTGGTTGTTCCCTGGCTGGGAATTGAACCCAAGCCACAGTGTTGAGAGCACCAAAGCCTAGCCACTACACCACCAGGGAACTCCCCTAACCTCCACTTTTAATCTGAGAATTGGCTACTACTTATCTTTTCTGCCTTCTTTATTTTCCCTCTACATACTTTGTGGGTTGTTTACTTGTTTGTTTTTCTGTTTTCACCCCATCTTTTGCTTCTTTTAGCCAAAAAGATGGAAAGTTTTGTCTTGCCTTCCAATTGTGTCTGATTTTGCATTGTGGGATGAAAACATTAGAGCAGCCACCCTTGCCTGGTAACTGGACAGATCTGATCCTGGAGAGTGCCACACCTCTGAACTCACTGGCTCCAGCACTACCTGAATCTATCAGAGGAGAGGTAAGCCATTCTCCTCTCCATTTAACTATTATTGAGTGCCTATTCAGTATCAGGTACTGTGCTATGTATCAGAGACACAACAATGACCTAGGCAGAATTTGTTCCTTGCTTTTATGGAACTAACGACGGAGTGGAAGTCAGACAATAGACAAAAGGTCAATTTATAATTTTTTTCACTTTTTTTGTTATTAAATTTATTGGAGTTACATTGGTTAGTAAAACTTACATATATTGCAGGTGTACAACTTTACATCGTCTATGTGTTGTGTTATGTGTTCATCACCCAGAGTCCAGTTTATAATTTACATTGTAATCAGTGCTATGAAGAAAAAGAACTGGGTGACTTGAAAGAAAGAAAAATATAGATGTATTTTAGATAGGACTGACATCCCCCACGTAAGCGAGTTGATAGTCGAAGTTCTGACACTAGTTGATGGCAGTTACGTAGGGAGCCTCTCAAGCTTGGGGACATCGGTTGCTCCGCTCCCTCCCCCCTTCGCACCCTTCCTACTGAGCACTAGGTCTGCGCATGCGCCCCGACGGTTGTCATGGGAACAGCTGTCCTGCGCAAGCGCAGATGTCTTTAAGATGGCGGCTGTGGCGGCTGCCCGAGCTTTTTCCGTGGGCCCCGGGCTCCAAGGCGTGCAGCGGACACTGCCTCTTGTAGTGATTCTTGGGGCCACGGGCACCGGCAAATCTACCCTGGCATTGCAGCTAGGCCAGCGGCTCGGGGGCGAGATCGTCAGCGCTGACTCCATGCAGGTATGACAGAGCGGCTGGCCCCCGGCCTGAAAACCCGGAGGCCGCGTGCGGTCCTCTGGTCAGAGTGCATTCTCTGTGGCAAGGTGGTAGTAGGTGAACTGCGAGGTTTGTGGGGCGGAGGGGTCTAGGTGAAGGGAACCCATACTTACTAAGAGCCCACTGTATGCCAGACATAGTGTCAGGGGTTTCACTTTCATCACCTTTATTTCTTACGCCATTATTTGGTCGGTGCTATTACTGTCTCCACTTATGGATGAGGGAATTCACCTAGGGAGGTGAAACAGACTTTCTCCATGTCACAGCAAGTTAGCGGAGGAGCAAGGTTGACATATAGGCGTCCAGTAAATATCGTTTTAATGAAAAGTATTTTGGAGCTTTAGCTGTTTCGAGTGCCCAGCGACACCAAGGTAAATCGGTTACCTTCAATGAGTTTGTGCTGATGGAATGAAATAGGGCGGATAGTCAGGAGACCTGGATTCTAGTCACAAATCTGCCATTGGCCACGTGACCTTTAACAGTGTTGTTATTTTTAACGTTACTTATCTATAATGTGGAGAAAATGCTACCTACCTCACAGAGCTGTGGTGAGATCATGAGTGTTAGAATGAAGAGCAGGGTGGCTTGTTCTGAAGGTCAGGCACTTGGTAAATGCTTGTGGAAGCTGAGATTTTTAACCCACTGGCTGATGGAAATCTGGAGGCTTTGTCCTCTTCCTTAAGTAGGAGGGAGGCCCAGAAGGAGTGCAGTACACATGGCACCTGGAGCATTTATGCTCACAATGAGAGTGGGTGACATTTTGTGCAAATCTCTGATGGAGGAATTACAAGTGCTATTTCTTGAAGAGAATTTACAGTTAGGGGTTTTCACAGAGTAACAGATGCTTGATGTGAAATGCCTGGTGCTGAAGCTAGCACCTGATGGGTACTGTCAAAGATGGGCCGTTCTCTCCACTATACCTCATAAACCTCTGGGCAAGGTTTCCCCCCTCTTTGGGTCATTTGGGTCATTGACACCAACACATAGGAAATTATTAGAATAATTTAGCAATACTTTGTTCACAACCTCTACTTTGTGCCAACTTCAAGAGACAGGCTTTAGCTCAAATTCCAGCCCTGTCTTTTCTAAGACGTGCGACTTCAGTCTAACCTCTTCATATGCTTATTTCTTCTTCTGTAAAATAGGAAGAATAATATCAATAACAACATTATTGTGATAATTAAGATAAAATATGTAAAACACTTAATATATGGCACAAAGTAAGTGGTAAAAATATGGTAGGTGCTATTTTCTGAAAGGCTCTCTCGAGAGAAAACCATGATCCCTGTCTTCAAGAAGATTTAGTCCAGCTAAACATGAATCCAAATAGTTATAAATGTTTGAACTGAGCTATTAATGATCCTTTGCAAGGTGGACAGGGTGGGAGAAGAGAGACTATCAATGTTAGATTTTATGATAAACCATAGAATTTCTGAGAAGGGAGAAGTCAGTGAAGGCTGACATAGTCATGGAAAGCTCTCTGAAAAGGGACTTGAAAGGTAGGTGAAGTTTGTATAGATAGAGAAGAAAGAATATTTGTTGAACTGCTTTATAAAAATGGTATATCTGGATTCATTTAGATTTTTCCTGTGGTTATAAGTAATTAGAATATGACAATTAAATTTCTTTCATCTTGGGGATCCTATGAAGATTAATTAATTAACGTATGAAAAACACTGAAGATTATTCAGCTTTCTAAATTGGCTATAGGTTGTATTTAATTTTGATTATGTCTTGGGTATTTGTAACATTTCCTTATGGTTCCCGTTGGAAAGCTTTGACCTTAGGTATTACTTTTTGATCCAGATAATGAAATAATGTATCTCTGTCCCGTTCATTGTAAATGTGCCCAGTTCTTCATTTGTACTTCTGCTTACCATGCCCTTGTTAGGGGAGTGTTGTTTTGTATGTTTTTTAGCCAATGTAAGGAGATGATGCTTTTCAGTGACCTGAGGTTTGACTCAAATTTTTGGGTAAGCTCGTGAACAAAATAACATTCTTAGTGTTGGATCACCAGTTCCTTGAAAGAACATTTTTAATTTTGAATAAATCTACAGGCAGAATAATAATAATAACTTAAATTCCTATAACACTTTTTAAGATGAATACATTGTTTTTATCCTTACGATAACCTCATAAAGTAGATGTTATTATTTCACAAATAAGTAAACAGGCTCAAGGTTTTATAGTAGGTAGCAGACCTGAAGTTAAATGTAGGTCTCTACTTTCCATCCCCAGTGCCTTATCCACACAAAGTCATCCTCTTTAGATGAAGCAGGAGCTGTGGGGTTCAATCATTAGTATTTCTTAACTTTTCCTTTCACAAGTGTGTGCTGCATTTTAATCAGGATGTAAAATGAATTTTAGGATTCATATTGTGAGTCAATAGTGTGAATTCATAGTGATGTCTGTCAGGTGGAGTGTTGATCTGATGGTGGCCACATGATGCATTGCTTAGGGAGATAAAACGTGCTGTGACTAAAAGACATAATTTAATGTCGGTAATTTAATGCGACAGCAAAGACAGAGAAATGTTTTCTGGAACAAAGGGGAAACTGGGTCTTGTGGAGAGCCTAGACAGAGCAGTAAACTTCTTTGTTGTAACAGCCACACAGACCAAAGAGTGATAAAATGGAAAGTGGATGATTACAAGTTTTTTAAAGTTCCCAAGTCAATCTTTTTAAAAACCTTTGCATTTTAATAATTCCTTTTGGAATGCTGTCCAGAATTTTGTATTTCAGAAGTATACTAGTAACCCAAAAAGGACTAAATAGTGCCTTAAATCTTAAATTGTATTGTACCTCATAGTTGGGGTGCCATCCCTTTGCCCTACTTTAACTGTAGGGTCATCCCAAGGCAACCTCTACCAGGGCAGGTTCCCACCCAGGGAAAGTGCTTCTATTTGGTAAGCAGTGAATAAGTGCTTTAAGTATTGAGACTGCTGCTTCTGAGGTAAAGCCACAATGGAGCGTTAAGTGTAGTATGTCTAGGGTGATAATATTGTCATGGAGCCTGATAGATAATGACTTGCTTCTGTAACCATGTGGCATCTGAAGGTTCTGCCTGGCCTCTTGCTTCCCTTTAGGAACCCCTGGTGGGTTCTGTTGTGGCTTCTGCATGACAACTCTGAGAAAAGTGAGAAATGACATTTGTGCTTAATTTTCTGAGTTTTCCAAACCCCAGTGTTACAAATTCTCAGTCAGCTGTAAGAGTCTAAATTCAAGGAGGGGCAGGTAATACAATCCTTGTTTTCCAGGGTGGAAAAACTGAGGTATAGAAAGATTAAAGAGCAGACTGGAGATCATACTGCAAGACACTTGCATACCTGGGAATTGGATCTGAGACTTCTGACTCATGTGTAGTGTCTCATGTATTGCAGGAAGATGATACTGAAAGTCTTCTTTTCAGTCTGTCTTTTCCTTGGCATGTAAATTTAAGGTACAGTGTATTGCCTTCAGTGACTGGATGAAACATTGTACTGAGAAACTTGAAGGCACTTGCCAAAAGATGTACAATGACTGCCTGGAAATACAGGCTACCAACTATATACCAAGAGAAAATAAACAAAGTGTCCTGTTTGGGAGGAAGTATCTCTGATGCCTTAGTTCTTCAAGTCCTGTGGAGAAGTAGTCATACATAGAAGCACAGTTCCCTTTGTTTGTCTAAACCTGCAAGAGGAGAAGCAAATGATTTTTAGCATTCTGACTAATAAGCAGGCTATGTGTCATTTAATAGATGTGAAGTTCTGTGTTCTTTTTGTCTGCTTTGGGACAAAAACACTGCATTCTTTTAAGAGCAGTGTTTTTGTTTGTTTGTTTTTAACCAAAGGACTACTGTCTTGATACTGCTCAAGGAGATCTGTGATGCATACGGGAGGGATATGAAAGGAGAGAGATGGGATAGTGGATCACCGTGGCTTACTAGGACATGAAATAAAAGTCACAAAAACCTGTTAACCAGGAGAGATGGGGGCTATCTGGAGGCTATTGACAGAGGTAATCTTTTAAAAGGACTGAGTCTGACAAGAGGCTAAGAAGGAAATCTCAAAATTTTTGATTCATTTAAAAAAATACATGAGTTTCTAAGGTCCCTTGGTTCACCTCCATTATGAGTGAATTTAGTTTTCCTTTGGCTACAGTATTAAGTTGGGTGAGTTGTACATATACGAGGGCTGTCCTCCACCCCCAAAAAACCCACCCGTAAGTGCCTCTATTTTTCATATTACATGACTGGATACTTTCTGGACAGCCCTCGTATTTTCACTTTTTTTGCAGCTATGGGAAGAATCTTGGAGTCAAATTTCTTTTTTGTTGTTCTTTTTTTTTTTTTAATTTATTTTTTTATTGTTAGACTATTGGGATGATGTTTGTTAGCAAGAATGCAAGAATTACATAGGTTCCAGGTGTACAATTCTACACAAACTTCTTATGTAAGGCAAGAGAAATGATTACTAGCCAAATGAGAAATCATAGGAGAGCATAAATAGGATTTACAGATGCAGATTTGTGAACATAAGGTGCTACCCTGATGCTTAGAGCCTGGGACAGTTGTTGAAACAGTTCCATTTCAAAAAGAAATGTGTGTTTGAGACATAAAAGTTATTGGGGGTGTATAGGAATTCACCTTTGCGCTCTGTATGTACTCTAGTATGGCTTAACCAAATGGGTTTTGGTTTATTTTATTCTTTTGGATTATAATCCGGTGCTAAGTTACTTATTTTGTTGCTCAAATTATTTCCAACCTTTGTTACTGGGTTTCACATTTACTCTGTGTCCTTCATGCCCCCATATTTGCTTGTTTGTTTAGCACTTCTAACTTTGACACTACAAGATGCTCTCAGTGTATATTTGTTCTGCTCCAGTCCTAGAATCAGCCATTTCTCTAAGAATCCTTTTATTGGTGAATGTCATTTAGAAGCCAAGATCTTGGTGCAAGATGTGCTTTGTTGGTACTGGGATATCATTGCTTCTAGTCCCTTCAGTGGGAGGAGCTAGGAAACATGTATGTATACTAACCCATGTGTACATAAATATCTGCATTTATTTCTGTACCTATCTGTGTATATATTAAAATAAACATGAGTTTATGCTGGTATCTCTGACTGTACTCTGGCACCACAGGACTCATTCTAGTCTTCCTTGCTTACTTGTAACTTCTTTTTCAAGTCCTTTTTTTTTTTTTTTTTTTTTTTTTTTTTTTTTTTTTTTTTTTTTTTTTTTTTTTTTTTTTTTTTTTTTTCTTTCTGGTATGTGGGTAACTCCCTGGCTGGGAATCGAACCCAGGCTGCAGCGCTGACAGCACCAGCGCCGAAGCCTTAAGCCACTACACCACCAGGGAGCTCCCGACTTCTTTTTCAGAATATAAGAAATCTGGCTGTCATCATCTACAATATATTTACTTTTTTTTTTGCAAAGTAGTTTCACTAGTTACTTCTGTGAGAAACAAATTTACCAACTAAAACATTGTTTGTATACAGTTTCTTTGTTCATTGTAGCCGTATAGTATCCAGTCATAATACACACACACACACACACACACACACACACACACACGTATTTTTTTTTTTTTTTTTTTTTTTTTTTTTTTTTTTTACAAAGTTAGGTCAGCTCCTCTCCTCGCCCCTTCAGAAAGGTTGTATCATACATATGTAATAATACAGTTAGATTCACTTGTTGCAGTGTATATTCTGTCCTGGGTTCCTCAGCCGTTTCTGCAGACAGTCTAGTGCATATTTTGTTGTTTATAGTTCTTGGCATTTTGACAAATGTAGAGTTAGGTGTACATCATCAGTTCTGTCACCATAAAAATTGCCTTGTGTAGACTCTTTGTAGTCAACTTCTCTCCCTCCTCTGGCTTTGGGCAAGCACTGATCTATTTTCCATTCCTATAGATTTGCCTTTTCCAGAATGTCATATACATGTCACTTAGCAAAATGCATTCAAAATTTTTTCACATTGTTTCATGAGTTCATTACTCTATTGCTGAGTATTATTCCATTGTGTAGATGCACCATGGTTTGTTCATTTGCCTGTGACAGGACATCTGGGTTTACGGTTTATAGCAATTATAAAGATGTTATGTACAGTATTTGTCTTTACTGAACTGATTTAATTCTTGGAAACTACTGAACGATTTTCCAAAATGGTGTACATACTGCACTCCTAACTAAATGAGAATTCCCTGTTCCTTTGTAATCTCTCCAACATTGGTATTGTTTCTCTTCTCTTTCCTTTCTTCTCTTCTTTTAATTTTAGCAATTCTCATAAGTATGTACTGGTATCTCTTGGTGGTTAATTTACATTTCCCTAAAGGCTAATGATATTGAGCATCTTTTTCATGTGTTTATTTGTCATCTACATATCTTTGGTGAAGGGTCTGTCAGATCTTTGAGGGGGAATATTTGTCTTAGTGTTTTTGAATTTTAAGAGTCCTTTATATATTCTGTGTACAAGTCCTTTATCAGATATGTTATTTACAAATGTTTTCTCCTATCCTGTAGCTTATATTCTCATTTTCTTCACAGTTTCTTTCACAGTAAAAGTTTTAAATTTTCAGAGTCCAACTTAACTATTTTTTTCTTTTATGGATTGTATCTTTAAAAACTCATTGCCAAACCCAAGATCATACAGATTTCCTCCTGTTTTGTTTAAAAGATGTTTTATTTTTAAAAACATTTTATAGCTTTGCATTTTATTATATCTAGGTCAGTGATGTGTTCTTAGTGAATTTTTGTGTAAGGTGAGATAGTATGGATGTTCAGTTGTACCAGCACTGTTTTTGAAAGACTATCCTTCTTTTCATTGAATTGCCTTTGCACCTTTGTCAAAAAGCAATTGACTGTATATGTGTGGGTATTTCTGATGTGTCTGTTCTTTTCCATTGATCTGTGTGTGTCTTCTTTTGCCAATAGTACATTGTCTTGATTACTGTAGCTTTAAAATAAATAAATAATTAAAGTTGATAGTGCAAGCTCTCTAACTTTGTACATTATTGTTTTGGGGGGGTTTTTTGGGTGTTGTTGTTGGTTTTTTTTTTTTTTTTGGTTTGTTTTTTTTTTTTTTTTGGTAGTTCCCTGGTTGGGAATCAAACCTAGGCCACAGCATTGAGAGAGCTGAAGCCTAGCCACTATACTGCCAGGGAACTCCTTGTACATTATTGTTTTTAATCTTTGTGTTAAATTCTACTTTATAGGTGTGTCATAATTTATTTAACCAGGTTGCTACTGAAGGACATTTATAGGGTTCGGTTTTTTGCTGTAATAAATGAGGCTGAGATGAAGATCTTTGCAGATACATCTTTTTGCACTGTGTGATTCTCTTCAGGGTCGATTCCTAGAAAGGGGTTACTGGGCGAAAGGATGTACATACACTAATCATTTTAATGTGAACAGTTCAGTGGCATTTAGTACATTCTCAATGTTGTACAACCACTACCTCTATCTAGTTCCAAAACATTTCACATCACCCCAAAAGAAAATCCTATACCCATTAAGCAGTTACAGTAGACTCTCAGTTAACCAGCATGTGTGGGAATTGGTAGATGCTGGATAAATGTAAGTAGACTCTCCATTAACCAGAATTTAAGCAACCAGCAAAAAAATTTTATTTTCCCCTGACAACCACCAGTCTGCTTTCTGTCTCTGTAGAATTTACCTTTTCTGGATATTTCATATAAATGGGATCATACAGTATGCAGGCTTTTATGTCTGGCTTCTTCACTTGCATTAGCTGTGGCATTATTGGTGCTTCATTCCTTTTTATGGTTGAATAATATTCCACTGTATGTATAAATCACAATTTGTCCATCGCATAATGATGGACGTTAGCACCTTTAGGCAGTTGTGAATATGCTGCTGTGAACATGTGTAAATGTATTTGTTTTCAGTTATTTGGGGCATTCACCTAGGAGTGAAATTGCTGGGTCATTTGGTAAGCTTATGGTTAACTTTTTGAGAAAGTGCCAAACTGTTTTACACAATGGCTACACCATTTTATATCCCCACCAACAGTGTATGAGGATAACAGTTTCTCCACATCTTTTCCAACCCTTGCTCTTATCTTTTTTTTTCTTTTTTGTTTTTACATTATTACATTATACTCATCCTAGTGGGTGTGAAAGTGGTGTCTCATTGTGGTTTTGATTTACATTTGCCTCATGACTAGTGATGTGGGATATCTTTTCATGTGTTGGTCATTTGTATTTTTTTTTTAAAGAAATATTACTACATCCTTTGCTCAATTTTAAATGATGTTGGTTGTCTTTTTGTTGTTGAGTTGCACAGATTATATTTTGATAGATATTGCCAGACTGCTTTCAAGAAAGTCTGTCTGTTTCTCCTGACCCTTGCAACTTGTGTATTACCTATTTTTGTCATTGTTGTCAGTCTAGTACAGGATTTCATGTTAATTGCCTTTTCAGGTGTTTTTCTGTTTTGAATTTCCTGTTCATACTTGTACTCACTTCTATAAAATGGTTTTCATTTCTATATGTATTGATTTGTAAGAGCTTATTGTATATTGTGAATTTTAACCATTTGTGCAGTCTCATGTATTGGAAATATTTTTACAGTTGGTCATTTGTCTTTGACTTTTATGACTTTTTTTTTTTTTTTTTTGCCATGAAAGGTTTTTAATTAGTATATTCTTGTGTACTTTTTAGGAGTACAAATAAGTTTTAACATTCTTTTAGAAAGCACTTTTGTCAAGTTTATAATCTATTTAATTGTTTGAACTTACACATGTAAATAAAAAATATCATTGATTCTCTGGTGTAAGTGAGGATCTACTCAGTGCCTTTGTCTTCACTACACTTGTTGCTCTTTCCTGTGGAGTCCCTTGAACACATCCGTGTCAATAATTGCAGTTGAAATGTGGGATTCTGCATTGTCCAGGCTTACTTAGTTCTGAATACCTTTGGTTAGCTACCCAGTTTCCTTGCTCTCTTTTTTTGGTGGCGGAGAGGAAGGGGATTTACATCTTGTAGCAGTGGTTCTCATGCCCAGCTGCACATTGGAATTGCCTGGAGAACATTAAAAATACTGATGCCTAGGCTTACATTCAGCAAATGTCTTGTTGATTAGAATTAGGTGATTTAGGGGGGTTCCCTGGTGGTGTAGTGGCTAGGCTTCGGCGTTCTCACCTCCATGGCCTCAGTTGGATCCCCGCTCAAGGAACCAGCAACAGCAACAACAACAAGAATTAGGTGATTTACTTAACTCTAGTCAATATTCTAAGGTCTTTGTTTAGCCTAGTAGGCAGTTTTATTTACTGGGGAAACTGGGTTTTAGCTTTGCCACTAACTCACTATTATATAACTTGGGTTAAGTTAACTGACCTTCTGTGGGCTTTAGTTCTTTGGATATGTTAGGGAGGGGATTAGTTTGGAGATTGGCAGACTTTTCTTGTTAAGATCCAGGTAGTAAATAATTTAGGTTTTGTGGCCCATACAGTGTCTGTCTGTTACAGTGTCTAAAGCTCCTTTCGGCTCTGGCAGTTTGTGGTTCTCTTCTTTCAAACTGTAGGCAGGGTGTCTCACCTTGAAGAGCCATGGAAAATCTTGTTTAACTACCACCAATTAAATGTAGATAATATCAAGCACTTACATACTGCTTACTATTTGCCTGGCACTATTCTAAACATTTTACATATATTAACTCTAATCATCAGAATAACCCAGTGAGGAGTGTAGGTGCTATTATTACTTCCATTTTATAGATGAGATAATTTAAGGCAAAGAAAAATTAGGTAAATAACTGGCCAAATGAAGGCTATAGCTGAATAGTAGAGTCAAAATTTGAACCCAGGCATCCTGCTTTCATTGTACTCTACTGCTTCCCCCTAACTTAGATGTACACATCCAAATAATGGAGCACCTCGGCTATTATACTCTATCTATCACAGATATCCTAAGATAAAATATCACTGAAACCATCAACATTGAGCAATCACAAATCTGTAAACATGGCCACAGAATGGAAACTTTATTAATTTTATTTTCTCAGAAGAATGCTTTGTTTCTATCTCAGCATTATTAGTCACATGGCATTGTCTGTGTATATATTTTCAAAGGAAAGAGGATCAGTGAGGAAGCAGATGGCATTGTCCAGTTGAGAAATCATGAAGCCTTCAATTGATGCAAAGGCAGTGGGAACTGTAGTAATGGTGGTGAGCTTTGAGATAATTTTAGGAATTAGTATGGATAGAAGTTGAGATGGATTAAAAATGTAGAATGAGAGAGACAGACAGATACTAGGATCACTTCAAGATTTTTGGTTTGATTATCTGTGGTTCGCTCAAGTATGGTTGGGAAGATAAGGAGTTCAATTTCGGACATACTGGGGGTTCCCTGGTGGTGTAGTGGCTAGGCTTTGGCGCTCTCAGTGCTGCGGCCTGGGTTGATTCCCAGCCAGGGAACTACCCTCCCCCCTGCCCCCCCCCAAAAAAAAAAATCAATTTTGGACATACCAGATTTCAGGTGCCTCTTTGGGGTGATGAGGAGGAGGAGGAGAGGATGCTGATAATGGTAGTCTGTTGTCTAACATTTACTGGCTGCTTCCTATAGAGAAGACCTTTTTCGTATGCTTTTATGCATTAATTATTTAATTCTCACAGTTACCCCTTGAGATTAGAGTTAGACGACCCTCACTTTATAAATAAGAAATCTGAGGCACAGAGATGTTAAATAACTTGTCCAAGGTTATAGAGCTAGAAAGTGGTAGAAACAGGACTTAAATCCTGGCTCCAGAGACCCTACTGTTAACCACTCATTGTATCATAAGCCTCTCATTGATGATGGAAATGTCCACTAGGCAGTTAAGTATCCAGGTCTGGCATTATGAAAGAGAACTATATTGCAGATACAGATCTTGGGAGTTACCAGCACAAAAATGGTTACAGAAGCTATGAGTGTCAGTCAGAGAAAGTTTATTGTATAGAAATGGCAGGTAGATGTAATAAAAACTGCCGTTTCAGATCAGTGGCTGGCCTCAGTAAAGGAAATTGAGGAAAGATCAGTGAGATAGGAAGAAAAACTAGAGAGATTGGTGCCATCGATGCCCCAAAGGAGAGTGATTTATGAAGGAGAGAGAGCTCAATAGTATCAGATTGTGACTTTTTCCATTACATGTTTTGAGAGCATAGTAAAAAAGTGTTATATTTGGCAGTCAGGTTTATTAGTGATCTAGGAAAGTGAGATATTCATGAATCTGTGGGGTGCGTGGGTGGGAAGGCAGTAGCAGAGAAGATGAATGGTTGTCTTGATCCATAATCCTAAAATTGTCATTTTCAAGGCAGTTGTAATCCATAGAGGCAAAAAGTGATTGAAGGATTTCAGGAGCTAATTTGGCTTGGGAAGGAAATGAAGGGAGAAGATAACTTGGAGAGAAAGAACCAAACTTAGGGGACAGCTTTTCCTTTTGCTTATAGACAGCTGGGTTAGGGCATCAGAGCCAACCAGCACTCAGAGCCCCATGATCTGCCCAGTGCTCAGGATACTGCTGATTAGCACACTCATTAAGGCCACCCTACAGCATGTCAACCCCAAAGGGTTAGAGCCGTAATGAGTGGGATTTTGGCTGTACACTAAAGATTTTGGGGAGTTTCTTCAAGGTGACATTTCTTTGGATCAGAGTTTTCTCAACTTCAGTACTGTTGACATTTTTGGGCCAGATAATTGTGAGGGCAGAGGATTGTCCAGTGAGCTGCAGAATGTTTATGAACATCCCTGGCCTCTACTCACCAGGTGCCAGCAGCACCCTGATCCTTGCAGTTGTGGCAGACAAAAATGTTTCCAGACATTGCCAAATGTACCCTGGTTGGCAGATTCACTTCTGGTTGACAACCACAGTTCTAGATTCTGCTGGTTTTCCTCTAGGTGTCTTCAAGATCTCCCTCACCTTCATTAGCTCCTCTGGGTACTTTGGCTCATTGATTTGGAGAGGTCAGGTTATTTCAGCCTTGTGGCTTTTTCCCAAATATTTTGAGTCTGAAAATAAACTCTCAACAGAGATGAGACAAAGAGGTATATATCCTTATAGTACCTGGTTAGATACCTAGAACATTAAATTTTTAGAGGTTATGATATTTAGGGAAGATTGTACAAACTTTAATATCTCTCTTATAAACTTTTATATCACTTATCTCCTTATATTACAGTTATTTGTATCTGTGTCTGTTAACTAGCCAGGACTCCTTGAGGATGGGGACCCTTTCTTAATCTCCTTTGCATGCCTAACATCTGTGGAGTACCTGGCACATAGTAGACTCTGAGTACATGTTTGCTGAGATAAGTCAGTTATGTTGATAATTGGCTAAGTAGGTTAAACCTGTAATTTTTCAGAGTATTTCACTTATCAGGCCTACAAAGAGGCCAGAATTCTCTTAGTATTGTCAAAATCTGATTTGTGCAGAAAGAAGCATTTTATCCAGTCATTTCTATGTACACAGGTCTCAGGTGTCCTCTGGGAGAGTGAGGAATGGAACAGAGTGACATTCTGCCTTTTAAAGATAACATAGATCCTTTTAGCTCTTCCTAGCACCCAGGACTGATTGTCCTATAGGTAGAGTCACACTGAAACTATAATTAAAGCTGGAAAATAGGCAATATATAGGGCAATCAGGTACAAACCTAACCTATTCTGTTAGAAGAATGTTTCTAAGCAGGCAATAAAATTATAAGCTTGATTGCGACATTTACAATTGAGTATCTTTATATACCAAATGTGGCATTTACAAAATTGATTGTTTTTTTGTTTGTTTGTTTAGATATTTATCCTTAGTGCAAATATGTAAAACATTGCTGTGTTTTTGCTTTTTGGCTATGCAATGATTTTAATTGATTATAATATACATCATAACATGCATAAATTATCAAAAAGTGAAAATATCTGATAGAATATGCTGGTAGAGATGTTCACGTTTTGGCTTTTTTTTTTTTTTTTTTGGAGGTGGAGGGGTGGTAATTGTACATTTGCAGCTGTTCATTTCCTTAACATTAATCTCAGTGTTAAAAATGAAAACCCACTTAAAGATTTCAGAAATGGTCTACTGGCAAAATTAAGTTGTTGCTATATAAGTTCTTCAACATGGGTCATTTGGAACTCTAAGCTACAATAGAGCCAACTAAAGGCTGTGGGAAAAGAGGGAGATGAACATGCAGTTATTAACTCCTTTTCCCCTTTGGTTTTAATTTGCACGGAAGACCCCCAGTATACAGTATACCCTGTGGCACTTTGTAATGGCAGAAGGAAGTCTCGATCAAGATACACAGAGAAGAACACCCTATGAGTTAAGATTCCATCAATATTCACGTGTAAGAATGCAAATCTGTTGTCAGACAGATTAGATGAATTAAAGGCAGAGCTAGTTCTGTCTGTACGACTATATGTTTTCTGTGCATGGTTTTGCTAATTAATAGTTTTCTTTTACTTGAAGATAGCTTATATCCTTGTTATGGAAAATAACCTCAGTAGCTAAGAGTATAGAGGCTTCAGATGATAAATAGGGACACAAATTATTTCCTATTCTGCCTGTGTTGTAATAGTAGTAGTGATAGTGGTTGTAATATAGGTAGTAATATAATGACTCTTACATAGCATTTACAGTGTGCCAGGCAAAAACTAAGTGTTTTACATGTATTATTAACTCATTTAATCCACATAGTAACCCTGTGAGATAGTTAATAGCATCTTCATTTTACTGATGAGGGATTGAGTCATAGAGAGGTTGGTAACTGACTATGCTAAGTACAAATAACTAGGGCTAGGAATTGATCTAAGGCAGCCTGGTGCCAGGGTTCTTCCTCCTAACCATTATACTGTACTGTACTTACTTGACACTCATATAAGTAAAGGGAAATGTGAGATAAAAAATGCTTTTAACATCTTTGTGGGCTCTATGGAACTTATTATTTGTTCATTCAATGCTCCCTGTAGAATCAGTGATTACAGAGAGAACATTTAATCTCAAAGCATTCATTCCTACTTTCAAACTAGTATTTTAAGATCTGTTCTCCATCCAAGACCTTGCATTTAGAAAAAGTATACTGGAATTTTTTAGTTGAATTAGTAGATCAAGAGCTTACAGATAGGTTATTGCCTTTGAGTATTTAGACTATGTACTAACACCCTGAAGCAGTAATTTGGATAGATCACAATGTTTCCACCAGAGTACAGCAGTATTAGGGGTTCTGACTTCAAAGTATGTATGAATGCTTTATTTATTTATTTATTTATTTATTTTTATAGTAAGTTGACTGTGTGTGTTTTATAGGCCATTTCTCCACAAATGGAGCCAATGTAATACAAATTCTAAAAACCTTTCAGAGCCATTTAAATCCAATAAATAATGTAAGCATTTGAAGTAGAACTATGAGCAATATAAAACTTGACATTTCTGGAGACTTGTGATAAGTAGGATAAATAAAACAACTTATCCATATTTACTTTTTTTTTTTTTGGTAGTATGTGGGCAGTTCCCTGGCTGGGAATCGAACCCAGGCCGCAGTGTTGACAGCGCCAGTGCCGAAGCCTTAAGCCACTACACCACCAGGGAACTCCCACTTATCCATATTTAAATGCTTAAAGTTCAGGCCAAAGAATCTCTGATTAATCTTGCAGAATTAGTTCACTTCTGGGCATTGATTTACAAACGCTTTTAATCTTTAAGTCTGAGCTAATAGCTACTACAGTATCCTCACTTTTTGTAAGTGTATGAAAGCCACTTTGCTTTTATGAAAGACCTTAGTACCTGTTTTTGCCCACCAAAAGAAATCTAAAGAGGATTTTATAATAAATTAATTAAGAGGCTTTTAAATTAATGATAATTGAAATTGCTTCTTTGCTTTACACCATTTCATTTTAGGAAAGGTTTCATAGAAATGCACTTCTTTTGGATAGCGGGGGTAACCAGTACCATTTTTAGCTAACCAAAAGAAATCTAAAGAGAATTTTTGCTTTTATGAAAAAAGTGGAAATGCGAAAATAGCATTCAGCATTTGTTCTGCAGCAAGTGGTTATAGAGACAGCACCAAGTTCCTTCCCTGGAAACTGCACTCATCATCTCAGCATGAAGCTGTCATATCTCTGAACTGTCTGTGAGCTTGCTTTATCTCAATTTATTTTGTGCATCGGTTCATAAGATGTGTCCAAAGGTATCAGAAAAGCCTAAGAGAGCTTTAGGGTGTTAATGCTTAGTGTAAAAATGTACATAATTAAGCATTTCAGTTGTGGTGAACAAAATAAAGATAGTGTCCATGCATTGAATTTTGGGTCTGGGAAAGTTCAAAATATTTTTCATATAAATTAATGGCAGTTGCGTCTTCGCTTTATGCCTTTTTTTTTTTTTTTTTTTGTCTTATGAAAGGTTTCTTAGGAACACTCTACTATCAAATAGTGGGGAAAACCTGTATTTGATAAGAAAGCCAATGTTTTATGTCAGGCTTGTTCAACCTGTGGCTCGTGGGCCTCAAGCAGCCCAGGACAGCTTTGAATGTGGACCAATACAAATTTGTAAACTTTCTTAAAACATGAAAATTATGCACAGACCTTTTATTAGCTCATCAGCTATCGTTAGTATTAGTGTATTTTATGTGTGACCCAAGACAATTCTTTTCATTGTGGCCCAGGGAAGCCAAAAGGTTGGATAGCCCTGTTCTATGTTCTTCTGCTTCCTTTGTCTTTGGTTTTGTGCATACGGCCTGGTTAGATCACATCTATTCTGGTGCTTCCGGTCAGTCAAGTATTTGGCTGGAGGGAGAAACAGATCACCATTTCCACCCATCAAGTGTGCATTTTATGGAGGTAGATGACTTTCTCATGCTAATTTTCTTTCCCTTAGGTTTATGAAGGCCTTGACATCGTCACCAACAAGGTTTCTGCCCACGAGCAGAGAATGTGCCAGCACCATATGATCAGCTTTGTGGATCCTCTTGTGACAAATTACACAGTGGTGGACTTCAGGAACAAAGCAACTGCTCTGATATCCTTAGAGACACTAGGCTTGGTGGGGACAAGGAAGCCCAACCAAGAAAGAAGTTTTGTTCTTTCTTGGGGAAGTTTTGTTCTTTCTAGGGACAGTTTCTTCTAATCAGGGGCACCCAAGACCTAACTACTATTAGGTAGAATCCCTAACCCCACTATGTGGATTGGAAGACATAGTGTCCTTGCTACTTAATCTTGTCAGACTGCAGTTCAGCATCCCTTGGGAGTTTGTTAAAAATGCTGAATTTAGGTCTCACTCCAGACCTACTGAATCAGAATCTGCATTTAACAAGAGAGTCCCAGAAGATTCATAGGCACATTAAAAATTGAGAAACACTGTTTTAGTGGAGGGAACATTGTTTTAGGAACCAGAAAATCTGTGTTCTAGGTTTGGAACCACCTCTTTTGACCATGTAAATTTTACTGGGTAAAGCAGTTATCCCACTGATCTTCAGTTTCTAGGGATACAAAATAAATATAATGGAATTCCAGTTAGAATTTCAAATATTTGTAACATAGGAGAGGCAAATGGTTAATACACTTAAATATGAAGAACCCTTATGAATAAATACAAAAAATAAAGGTCATGAGTAGTAATTCACAAAGCAAGAAACATAAATGGTGATAAACATGAAAAAGTGTTTAATCCTTGCTGTTAATCAGGGCCATGCAAATCAAAATAATGAGGTAATTTTTTTTGCCTACCAAATGGGCAGAGATTAAAGTACAGATAATAAATCTTGCCTTGCCTGCTTTACAAGTCAGTTATATCAGATTAGATAATGTGTATGAAAACCCTTTGCAAATTAAAATCTATCACCAAGTGTACATTGTTGCTATAAGACACTTAGGTTGTTCAGAAAGAACTGACAGAAAATGGAGAGCTAATTAAAATTTTCATAGGGTAGCAACAGGGCATGACTTAATCAGATCAGTTATAGGATTGGAGATTTAATGAATTTAGGTAAGAACTTACAATCAGAATGTCTAAGTGAAAGTACCTTAAGAAGTATCCAATCAACCTTCTTGATTTGACAGGTAAAGGTACTCCTACTGAGGCCCAAAGAGAAGGGTTTTGCCCAGGATCATAGTTATTTCATGTCTTGGGCAAATAAGTTAAACTTTTCCCACCAAACATCTCCCATCCTATTTCCCTCCCCTTTTTTCCACTCTCTCCCCTTCTGGTATCTCATTGTTTTTAACCTTCCCCTTTTATTTTCCTTGTTCCCTTTCCCTTTGTTAATCATATTATATAATATATTTGAAGTTTTATTATAATTACTATGTAATTGTATGCTCCCTGTGCTTAATTTAAAGGGGGAATATAGAATTTATTTCTCTTTTAAAAAACAAATGCATAATGTTTCTTCCATAGGATCCTCAATTGCTAACATCTTTCCACCCCACCCAACCTTTTAAGGGTTAGTGGGCTTCTCATAGAAAGGAGGTCATCGTCTGTGCCCACAGACTGGCTGGCAAGGGGGGTGTAAATGAGTCTTTGTTTGGGTTGAAAGTCTCTTTATCAATTATCCTCAGAACCAAAGCCCTTCTTAAAGCAGATAATTATCTGTTCAACAGAGATTCTAAAGAGAAGAATTCAGAGTAGCAGAGATAGAAAAACAATGGTGACTAAAGTAAACTGAGTGCTTAATTACTCAATGGAAACAAATATTTCAGGCATTGCGGTTGGGGATTTATTTGCATTGTCACATTTAATGCTCATAAGAGCTCATGGGGATTTTACTGGTGAGAAAAACTGAAGCTCAGACAGGTTGAATAACAAGGACTAGAATTGGAGCTGGTAATTGAAATCTATTTGTCTTCAGAACCAGTGCTTCTCAGTTTATCTGGTGGAGTCTCAAGTGACTAAAAAGTTCACTACTACCACATAATGGTGAAGGCTGAGTCCAAGAACCACGGCTTAGAAAAACCTGCTTGCATTTTGCCTTAGAAAGCAAAGTCACAATGTACATCATCTTGGTGGCTTCCTGAGCAACTGACCCTTGGTTCTGTGAGAGTCCTTGGGCTTATGCTCATTAAGCTGATTTGGAATACTGAGTAAGCTTTGAATGTTAGCAGCAAGACCTAGACAGTTCTAGAACTGGAAGGAATTATAATCATATATCTGTCTCTGGCTTATGCAAATCCTTTCAGAACTGATAGGAAATGATTCTGAGAGCTCACAGGTAACGATTCTTTTTTTTTTGCTTTTTGGTATGTGGGTAGCTCCCTGATTGGGAATCGAACCCAGGCCGCAGCGCTGACAGCGCCAGCGCTGAAGCCTTAAGCTGCTACACCATCAGGGAACTCCCCAGGTAACGATTCTGAGAGCTCAGGAAACAGGGAAGACTAGTATCAGTTCATCCTGGTTTCTACCCTTACTCCTCTGCTCTCCAGACAAATGAATATGGTTTTTTGTTAATACACTCCTTTCCGAGTGAATCAGTATTCTCTTTTTGACATTAAATATTCTGATGTCTTTCTTAATACTCACATTGAAGATATATTTGCCCGAGACAAAATTCCTATTATCGTGGGAGGAACCAATTATTACATTGAATCCCTGCTCTGGAAAGTTCTTATCAGTGCTAAGGTATGTTTAGTTCACTTGTAACTCACTGAGGAAATGGGTTCTTGCTAGTGGGAGGAAGGTCGACTCTTCTCTATTTCTTCTACTCAACAACTATAATTTTCCTACTTAATGTTCTGAAGCAAATGCTATCTACCTCCATATGTGAAGTGTGCTCCTCCAGGCAGGTCTAAAGGTAGGGGCTATCTGGGGAAAATACTCCTTTGTGCATTAATTAGCATCTCCACGTAAGTTCACAGTACATTAGTCTGATTCAGCATTTCCTGACTATAGCAGTCTATGTCAAGGAGGTGTCCAACACTAACCTTTCTTACAGAGATGCTATTGCAAACTTACAGAGGGACTTTTGCAAACTGATATGCTGGCCATCCCGATCCACTCTTTGGTCACACTTTTTGGGAAGACTGTATAGACTCCTGGACATGTTAATATACACGCTTTAGCCCTGATACCTGTTTATACTTCTGGCAAGGAAACAGGGTACCTGAGTATTTCCCTAGGTATCAAGTCCTTCTTCCTCTTTGCTGTGGCCTCACAGCCCTACCCTGGTGTATTGGAAATTTCTGTTTATGGTCTGTCTCTCACTATAAGGCAAGACCTTCTGATTCATCTCTAGTCTGTATTCCTAACACTTAGCCAAGTGCCTGGCACATACCCTGTCTCAGTGTTTGTTGAATTAAATTTATTTCTACACCTTCATTTAATAGCCCCAGGAGATGGGCACTGAGAAAGTGATTGACCAGAAGGAAGAGCTTGAAAAGGAGGATGGCCATGCACTCCACAAACGCCTAAGTCAGGTGGACCCAGAAATGGCTGCCAAGCTGCACCCACATGATAAGCGCAAAGTGGCCAGGTAAGATAGTCTGGGCCTGCTGGCCCTGGGTTCCTTTAGAGTTTTGAGGGCAGTCAGTTCTTCAGTGTGCCTGGGTGATGAAGAGAGGTTTGGTAATAGTAGTTAATGGAGATCAGTGTGTACTCAGCAGGTTACTTACTGACTCTGTCAAACTCCCTCAATAAGTAGTTACACCTTACTTTGTCGTTACACTTAAAATGCATAATATTATACAGTTTTTCCTTAGGGCCTATGTAATCTTGCTTCATTTTTGTATTTGATCTTTGCTTGTATAACAGCTTTCATATACATTTTTTTTCTGGCATACATTTCTGGTTTACATTGTGATTTGAGTTTCATAATTGATTGTGCAATGCTGAGTTCTGCCCCAGCAGCTTTTCCCAGAGGAAGGTAGATTGTGTAAATTGTCTCAGATCAGCTCACCTTTATACATGGAGATTTTAAAGAGAGAGGGTGGTAAATGAACTCATAAGGTCATGTTTTCATAGGTTGTTTTAAAATTGCAGCCCATGGGAATTCCCTGGTGGTGTAGTGACTTAAGGCTTTGGCGCTGTCAACACTGCGGCCTGGGTTCGATTCCCAGCCAGGGAACTACTCATATACCAAAAAAAAAAAAAATTAAAAAAAAAAAATTGCAGCCTTGTGTGTTTTGTGTATTTTTCTGCAGTGTTGGGAGTGATACTATATCTGGCAGAGGATCTGATGAAGTATCTACTAGATCAGCGGTTCTCAACTTGGGGATCGAACGACCCTCTCACAGGGGTCGCCTGAGACCATCGGAAAACCCCTAAGTCCAATGGTCTTAGGAACTGAGACACCGCTCCTGTATCCGTCTCCAGGCGTGTCCGCCCACATGCAGATATGCCCACAGAGTGATGAGATCATCATGCCACCCCCATCACATACTCCCCGTACAAATGCAGGTGTATGTGACAGGGTTGACTCCATAATGTACTTACGCGGACCAGTCACACACGTATAGAGAGCAGCTACCAATAACCTTATGGTTGGGGGTCACCACAACATGAGGAACTGTATTACAGGGCTGCGGCATTAGGAAGTTGAGAACCACTACCCTAGATGGACGGTTACACAGATTAAATATTATAGCAGTATCTGGTATTGATAGGGATTGTGAAGTGTTTCACTCAAATGAATGTTCTCGGTCATGGTTCTTAATTCTTTTTTCATTATTGCTTCCCCCCACCTCCCCCAAATCCTACCCAGAAGCCTTTTGGAAATTTTTTTCCAAATTTTAATACTGAAGAATAATATTTGGGAGGGAGAGGTATGGTTCCCCCTTGGAGGGCCACATGTTTTGTATTATCTTAAGTTTTTTTGCCCCCTTGAGGGCAATATCAATATCACCCTGGTGATAGTGCATATTCTAGATAAATGAAGTTTATACTTTCCAGTATCTGAACATCTTATTTAAACTTTTTTCTTTTTTGTATGTGGATAGTTCCCTGGCCGGGAATGGAACCCAGGCCACAGCATTGACAGCGCCAGTGACAAAGCCTTAAGCCACTACACCACCAGGGAACTCCTTATTTAAACATTTTAATAGACATCTTTCAAAAATATTTTTTGGAAACTCAGGAACATTATGATGAACATTCACTTTTATATTGTTTTATGATATGATTCTAGAGTTTGGTCTTTATTATCCTCTCCTTTTATTAATTATTCTTTCTTACCACCTCTCATTTTGCTACTTCTAAACTAGTAATGAGTTGAGAATTGTGTCTTTGTAAGAGTCAATAGGTTCTAAGCAACAGCTCTAGAGGACTTTTTTCCACCTTTCTTTTAGTGTGAGCTTGTATTCTAACCTCCAGATAAGTGAGATATCTATTACTATACATTTTTTACTCATAGGTCCTCTTTGACCAGTCGTATGGAATGACAAGGGGTCTCTACACTTGTGTTAGGGTTTCAGGAAGTAGAATTGGGTCAGGAAGGGAAAGATCACTTTTCAAGCTGATAAGTTGCAATCACCCAGAGTGCTAGAGTATAGATTTGGGAGTTAAATTACCTAGTGCTGTATAACATAATAGATAATGACAGAGTGGAAAGTGGCTTAAGAATAAGTGTGTAAGTTCTTTCTTTAAGTGATCTTTGTGCTAGTAGAGTACCGAATTAGTCAGAAGCATTCTTCATTAATTTTAGACATATTTAAAAAGAAAGTTGATGAGCTGGATATACAGCATACTTTTTTACTGTGGGAAAGGCATTCCAGCGAGACTGGACTTGTTGGCTTGTAACAAAGTGTCCCAAACAAGCTCTTTTCCTGCTTACCTGAAAGTGAGTCCCATTCTGTGTGTGTCAAAGAAAGCTGTTGTTTATGAACCTGTCTAACTGATTTCAGAAAAACTTAACTTGTGTTTAGAAGAATAGTATATATTATTTCTTACTTTATCTAAAGTGTTCTTTAGGACCCTTTCTGAGTAGCTATTGCATTGCATTGAAAACATGAATGAAATGTTCTGTAATATATAGGCTTTCTTGTTTCATCTGAGAATTAATAGTTCCTGATAGTTTTTATGGGTGTGTCCTCCCCCACCCCATGATTTAGGAGCTTGCAAGTGTTTAAAGAAACGGGAATCTCTCATAGTGAATTTCTTCATCGTCAACATGCAGAGGAAGGTGGTGGTCCCCTTGGAGGCCCTCTGAAGTTCCCTAACCCTTGCATCCTTTGGCTTCATGCTGACCAGACAGGTAAAAGCCCTTTGATGCCCTGGAGTCCATCCGAAATAGAACTTACAGTAATACATTACTATAGATAAAATTCTTAGACCATGAGTGGCTCATAATAAGCATTAAATAAGTATTAGCTATTAATTTTACTTTCATTGCCATTATTCATTGACTTAGTAAGGTGCAATACCATTCTCCTAAGTATATGTCTAGAAAGGGAATAAGGGCGGCCCTGGCAGTAAGATTTGCTACCAAGGGTGGGATAAGATAGGATGGGTGGGATGGAAAAGAGACTACCATCCAGGGAAGATCCAAAGGAGAAAGAGAAGGAAGGTTCCTATGATAGAGGTCTGATTCCCTGGATTGGCTGAAGACTGAATCAGTGATTATTCTAAAAGCAATAGGCCTGAGAAGTAGGTGTGGTGGTTAGCTAGCTAGCCTGGTGGTGGTGTTTCCCTGTGATGGTAGTAATTTCTTTATCCAACAGACATTCTGGAAGCATTAAATGAAGTGTCAAGTATTCTGTGTAGTACTTGGATTTCAGAGATGAATATGAGACATTGCCTCTCTTAAGCTCCCAGTCTAGTGAGGCAGCAAATAATGAGATAGATACTACATTGTGATAAATGCTGGGTTAGAAAATGCTGTGAGGCCACAGAGAAGGGATGATGAGCATTGTTTAGTGGGAGTCAGGGACAAATTTGTAAATGTAACCTGTGAGCTAAGTCTGGGAAAATGAAATTATTATAAGGACAGGCAGTAGTATAGTGTAATTATTAAAAATGCACATTCTAGGGGTTTCCCTGGTGGTGGCTAGACTTCAGCACTCTCAATGCCACGGCCTGGGTTCGATTCCCAGCCAGGGAACCCCCCCCCAAAAAAAAAAAAAATAATGCACCTTCTCTGAGACAGCTTGAATTCAAATTCCTGCTCCACTATCTCCTAGCTATGTGAGTTTTAGGGCAAGGTAATTTACTTTCTGTGCCCCAGTTTTCTCTTCTGTAAAATGGAGATAATGACAGTACATATCTCAAAGCTTTGTGGAGGATTAGATGAGTTAATAATATATGCAAAGTGCTCAGAATGTGCCTAACACATCATGAGTCCTCAATAAATGCAAATTTTTAGGAAAATAGAAAAAGTGGTTAGTATCATTGCAGGCCAAGAAATAGCAAAGGCAGAGATATGGAAGAGTATGACTGAAGTGGTGAAAGTTTATTGTTAAATTAATCTCAGTTATAAGTTTATAGAAAAGTTTGTTTTAGTAATGAAATATGTACAAATAAAAACATGTCTTGGGGAGTTCCCTGATGGTGTAGTGGCTTAAGGCTTCGGCGCTGGCGCTGTCGGCGCTGCGACCTGGGTTCGATTCCCAGTCAGGGAGCTACCCACATACCAAAAAAAAAAAAGCAAAAATAAATAAATAAAACAATTCCCCACTTTAAAAACAAAACAAAACAAAAAACGTGTCTTATAATTCAGCATAAAATAATGGTATCTGATTTATAATAAAGCTGTGTTTGACCACCACACCTGAATGATTATCACCTCTCACTTTGCTCCTCTGTCTAGCTCAGGAGTTGAAGAGATACCTAGGATGGCTTTGGACTTAAGTTTCTTATTCCTATCTAAGGTGTCATTTGAGAGTTCTTAAATGTGAAATAACACAAAGTTAGAGTAACAAATATAACAGGAAAAAGTAAGAAAAGTAAACCAGGAAGCTCTCAGCTGCCTCTAAAATAAATAGTAGACATACACTCCATATGAGTATAAAATATGAAGACTGCCTGGAAAGTATCCAGCCTTGTAATATGAAAAATAGTGGCATTTGTGGCTGAATTTTTTTTCTGCACAGCCCTTGTATTCTCAGGATATCCCTCCTAGTAGCTGTAATTGTATGCTTTGTTGTTATATAATAAGATGTGTGTTCATTCTGGCTGTTTTTATTGAGTTGCAGGGTCTTAAGTGTGACTGAATATAATATGAATTATGTAATCCTTGGACTCTGAACCCCTTTTCTATTTGAACAAATTCTCTTCTTTGTGACAGCCTACCCATTCATCATGTAAGTGTATAGTACACACCTACAGCAGACTTGCTGGTGATGGGCTAATTTGATTCAAGTTCTAGATGAGCGCTTGGATAAGAGGGTGGATGACATGCTTGCTGCTGGGCTCTTGGATGAACTAAGAGATTTTCACAGACGCTATAATCAGAAGAAAATTGCAGAAAATAGGTGAGTGTCTGACTGTTATTACTTTGACCTCCTTTCTATCCGTTGCTTATAGTCAGAAGACCATAAACATAATACTGGCTTTGGATCTACTTGATTGTTAGACTTTGTCTTTGGTGTTGGCAAGGCTTGTTGGAAGGAGGGTATACTTGTTACAGTTGGAATTTGCTAATCTGCCAAACATTCCCGGAGTTAATTTTCAAGGAAAGTAACCTGGGAACTCATGGTGGGCTGGGATGGGGTGGAGAAGGGATTTCAAAGAAGCAATAATGCTAAGGATCTCAATATCCTCATCTAAAGGATGAAATGGCTCAGCTAGATCACCTCCAAGGCCCCTGCTAGCTCTCAGATGCAATGGCTCATCTGCTGATGCTCTCCTGTTCCCAGCCAGGACTATCAACATGGTATCTTCCAATCAATTGGCTTCAAGGAATTTCACGAGTACCTGATCACTGAGGGAAAATGCACACCAGAGACTAGTAACCAGCTCCTAAAGAAAGGTGTGAATTCCATGTGACCTAGCCGTGGACATCCTTGGGGGAGAAAGTGCCTACTGGTATGGTCTGAGAGACACCTGAGACTAGAAGAATCCCAAATGGCCTTCAGCTCAGAATTCAGATTTTTGCCTTATCAAGTGTCCATGAGTGTGCTGCTTTGACTAATTTTCTCTTCTGCTGGGCTGGGTGGACCTTTCGGCAGGATAAGTAGAGGCTCTTACATCTGCTTTATCTTTCAGGTATTGAGGCTCTGAAACAAGTGACTAAGAGATATGCCCGGAAGCAAAACCGATGGGTTAAAAACCGTTTTTTGAGCAGTACGTCTCATGTTTTTCCTTATCTCATGGGTCTGTTTTCAGTAGAATATAAATGTTCTCAGCTCACCAGAAAATGAACTTCAGTTTCTGGACCTATTCTAAAATTTGGGACCTGATCTGAGGTAGGGCTGATTGCATAAATGATTATCCAAGGCTATTTTCTTGTGATGTCTCAGAAAACAAATCAAATCTTTCCAAATGAGGAGTCTGCCTTATGCCTTGAACACATGCATCCTGGCTACAAACAGGTAAGAGCAAAATAGCAACTTCTTAGCAGAATCAGTGCTAAGCGTTGATGTTTAGCTTCAAATTTTGTACCTGAAGAGCAATCCAGTTTTGGTAGGAAAGCTTTCCTAATTAAGATCGTTCTTGGGCCAGATGAGCAGTATAAATAGACAAAACCACTAGTTTTCCCAGCAGCACCTTTGTGTTCACATATCTAGTGCTTTAGACTGTGCTTCAAATTTAATTTTAGTTGAACAGCACTTTTAAGGAAAGAGGAAGGAAAACCTCATTTATTTGACCCTGTACTACATTCTTGGCACTAAATTTGTTGCTGTACATAAATTATTGAGCCTTCAAGGTGTAGGGGTTATTCTCGTTTGCAGATAAAGAAATGGAGGCTTAAAGAGGTTAAATAACTTGCCCCAAAGGCCCTAGCTAATAAGCAGTAGAGTACTGAATTCAGACTTGACTCTGAAGTCCACACTCTGCTTTCTACCACTGTTCTTGTTTCCTTTAGCTGGACAGCATTAGTATTGGCCTTGAGTAAGAAATCGTGCGCTTATGAGCTAAAAGGAGATTAAGCATAAGTGAAACCCCATTTTTATCTTGTGAACAGTTTTCAAATATGGTTCTAAATCATCTCCTGTTTAACATTTACTTCTGCTTTCAGTTAGGGATAAGGACAGCGGAGGCCTCCACCCCTGCCCCTCAGCGCCTCTGTACTTAAACACCTTGATTGCTGTTGACCACCGGAAGTTCTCTCTCCCAGCTTGCACTCTCTGACTGAGCTCTCCAGTGTAGTTCTGGCACCAAGAGGCTCTTTACACCTCCTTCTGTTTATCCTGCTTTCTTTGCTTGTCCTATTAAAAAGAAGTTTGAATTAGCTGAAATTGAAGTTCCCTACTACAAATTTCTAATGTAGCTTCTCTTTTCCCCAGGGCTAACAATTAGTCTGCAACAAAAGATGTTTTTTGTAATGATTTGGAACTTCCTCCTATGGTAAAGCCACAGTAACTCCCCCATCTCTGAGTCAGGAGGGGTTGATGGCACAGTGCATCATATGCTCATTCCTCATTCATGTGTATGCCCGCACAGTCCTGGTGCTAGAGTGAAAGGCACAGCTGCCCTCTAAATCAAGAGCCGTGTGTGATTGGCCAGGGCTGGTCTGCTGGGATATGGTTCTGGCAGGAAGCCAGAGGGACTTCCCCACCCCAGCTTGGCCTTGGATTCAAGCCAGAAATAGCAGCTGGGAGCCGAGAACTTGTTGAAAGGTGCTTAGACAGGGCACAGAAGCCCAACAAAGGACTTAGAGGGGAAAGGAAAATATAGAGTGGCCTGCAAACAGGTGCAGAGCTTAGGCAAGGCCAGGTGTGCTGTGGATGCTGCCTGCACCCTTCCAGTCTCACCTTTCCGTGTGGTGGCAGGTGTAGCCCAATCCAGTTTAAGAAGAATCTTATTTGTGGTTGGCACTATCAAAAGGCTAGCACCTGCCAGCCGTTGGCATCCTGTGGACTTTGAAGTTTTTGTCTATGGGGCAGTGCTCTTTGCCTTTAGACAACTGACTTAACCTAGCTGTGGAAGGCAACTTAGTGTGTCCACAGATGAGGGAAGCTACTAGCAGAGGCTGAACATGGTTGGTTCAGATGGATGAAATGCCTGCAGCTATATATACTCTTAGCTACCTCCAATCTCATCTCCATTTAGAAGTACTTCAAGCTATTAGTTTATTTCCTCCTATGGTGTGCTATCTTCATGTTGTAGCCCACACAGTAGTCATCATAGCAATTACTCTATATTTTCCTGACTGATTTAGAAGATCCTACATCTGACACTCTGGATTATACACCTAGACTTGTTGGCTGCAGACCAGTCAACCTTATAGGTCTGTCTTGGATGTAGCTGTTTGGTTCATGTTTCTGGTTAGAATGAATGGCATAGTTAGAATGTTTATTTCTTTGGCCCTCATGTGTTTCTTTAAGGGTTTTGGAGTCCTGGAGGCAGAATAGATTGAGTCTTGGGGACTGACCTCTCATAACTTTTCTTTGTCATAATTAGGACCTGGTCCCAGTGTCCCCCCAGTATATGGCCTAGAAGTATCTGATGTCTCGAAGTGGGAGGAATCTGTTCTGGAACCTGCTCTTGAAATTGTGCAAAGTTTCATCCAGGTGATTTATTAGTCATGGTACTGTCTATTATCTGGTTTACGGAGAGCTCTCCTTAGCTTACACCTTTATTGCTATGCCGGGAACCAAGCCTTTCTCATGGAATAGAGCAGAAGGGCTGGCTGCTTTTAGATCCCTGGAGGCTGCGTCTTCTACTTTCGTATTCGGAAAGGTTGTTACTAAAATCTGTTCGCAGCCCACCTGCTTTCTGGAATGAGAAAAAGGAATCTTGAAAAAACCCCAATCTCCTCAGTATCAGAGAATGATATTCAGATCTCTTTGAACAGAATTCTTTCCCCCCATGCCTCCCTTGTTCTTTCAGGGCCGTAAGCCTGCTGCCACTCCAGTAAAGATGCCACACGATGAAAGTGAGAACAAGAGAAGTTATCACAGGTGTGACCTCTGTGATCGAATCATCATTGGGGACCGCGAATGGACAGGTAGGGTCTGGGGAAGGGCACAGAGAGATCTGTAAGGGTGGGTCACACTGACTTCATGAAATTTAAGGTCTTTGCTAGGTTAAAAGCTGGAGTCTGCTTATTTGCAAAGGGAGGGCTGGATTCCTCTGAGAGCCCATACTCAGGTTTCATGGATGCCTTTCCAAATTGATGAGTTATCTCTGCTTTCTGAATTTCAAAGGAAAATCATAGGCCCTCTAGCTTTAGCTTGAGTAGATATTTTATACTGAGGTCTGCAGTTAACTTCCCAGAGCTTCTTTAACTTTTGTGATCCTGCCTTATAAGAGTTCTTTGGCCTTTCATGTTTAGCCCTCCGTGGGGTGAGGTAGGATTATAGGGGAAGCCAGGCACCCAAGAGACCAAAGAAGCAGAAACAGCTGGAAGGGAGCAGGGAGTTCAGTTACTCTTTCTGAGTACATTCTCCCAAAGTGGTGTCTCTTCAGTAATTTTTTAGGTGATACATTGAAATGGTGGTGGTTGCTAAAACTAGTGAGAAGTGTTAAGGGAAACTGTGTGAAAGCAAGACTGTCAGACATGTACCAGGGTGCCAAAAAATTGTATACACATTTTAAGCGATGTTATCTATGTATTACATAAATACTGATGGTAACCACTTTGAGCACCTCTTCTAATTGTGGAAGTCAAAGGTGACTTGTATTCATCTTTTGTTATAGGTATGTATTGAGTATTACAATTTTAATACAGTTTTTTCCTTTCTTAAAATGTGTATACATTTTTTGGCACCATCTGTGTAAAGAAGGTGGTTAAGGGTAGTACCTTCTTTGTAAGTTACTCCCTACTAACCCTGGCTCAGCCCTGCCTGAAGGCTCTGCCTCTGTCTCTGCTGCAGTCACACTGTACTCCCTTCTGGGACTTCTGTGTCATCTAGTTAAAGCCCACAAGGCCTTCGCCTCCAAGCTAGGACTGTATGTCCTATTTAGAAACTTATTTAAGGCTCATGCCTTTTAGTCACAGTAGGGCTTGTAGTTGCCCAGCAGCTAGACTCCTTCTGTTTAGAGTACTGCTTTGCATGGGATTCTCATAGAAGTCGGTTTTTCTCCCCATACAGCCAATAGAATGATCAGTTCTATTAACTGGTAACTCTGGCAAAATGAACTCCATTGTCAGAGACTAGGGACGGCTGTGATTGCCCAAACAGCAGAAGAAGCCTCGATTGTGGTTGGTTTATAATGATGAAAGGGGAAGAGAAAGAGAGTGTCTGATTGTTTTTTCTAAAGGAAACTTAGTGGTTGAATTTGTCGAATGTCCTTCAGGGATAGCCTTAGAGAAGCAACATTTGTGAGCCTTTCTGAGCTTAGCTTGTGTGAGCCCTTCTATAGTGCCATCTGTCAAGTCCTTGCTCCTATCTCCTGCTGCCATAGCTCAGCCTCTAGCTGGAGAACAAAGCTGACTTTCTCTGAAGTAAACTTTTCTTTGACTTCTAACCTCTTCCTTATTTTTACTTCCAGGCCCTTAAAATGATGTTTTAAATATGTATGACAGAGAATTTAATCTAGTTGTCTAGTTTCTTCAGGTGTTCCCAAATAAGAGCTCCTTGAAAAAAGAACAGGCTGGTGAAAAGGAGCTTGTGTGAGTTAGTCAGAGGGTGGGAAATGTTTTTGGGATGAGAGGTCAGAGATTAGTATCAGGCAATAGTAGCTTTATTGCTTCTATGAAGAATGTTTTCCTGTTATCTGTCTGGAGCATTGTGTGCTTGGAGAAAGTGAACCTTGTGGGTTAGTCATTCAGATGGCTTCCTTGCCCAGGCAGAGCGATGTCAGGCCAGGAGGGGTGACCTGTGTGAGCAGGGAAGAAGTAGGAAGGGACACCCCTGGGTGCTACAGGCCTGTGGCGGGACAGGGACCCTGTCCTGCAATACAGATAAGGGTTTGGATTTGTAGCTTGTTCATTGTATGAGTTGAAATGTGTCTGTAGCAGGAAGTCCCATATTGAAAATTTGAGTCAAGAGTCCTGATTCTGGAAAATTTTGCCTCTTTTTTGAGCTATAGGTAAGCTTTGTGGCCTTGGACAAAATGTAAGACCTCTGAACTTCAGTTTCCTCCTCTATAAAATGAATCAAATAGTATTCATAGGACTGCAAGATTGTTGGGAGAATTTGTGATGTAAAGCCCCTAGCAGGGTGCTTTTGAGACATGGTAGCTCACGGTAGTTTGCTAGCCAGCTGGCCATGTAACGTACTCTTCCCTTAAAAATGCGAAGTACGCTGTGGCCTGGGTTCGATTCCCAGCCAGGGCATTTACCCACATTTAAAAAAAAAAAAAAAAAAAAAGCAAAGCAGCTACACCAATACATGTGTTGATCCTGTTATTGTTAAAGAAAAGGATTTCATAGGTAATTTTATATGATTCTAGGATTAATTCTTGAAAATCCTAATGCATTTTCTTGTTTTGTTTTGTTTTAGCACACATGAAATCCAAATCCCACTTGCAGCGACTGAAGAAAAAAAGAAGATTGGACTCAGATGCCATCACCACCATAGAAAGTCAGAGTAGTTTCCCAGACTGTGACAAAGAGCTTCAAGAGAAGGGGTCCCCAAGGCAGAACAATGAACAGCTGACGTCCAGTGTTTAAGAGACATGTCCAGTGGCATTGCAAAGGGGGCAGTGATTCAGTTCAGGAGGATGGTTGTGTCTGTGTCCAGTCTGGGCCAAAGAGTGCTACACAGAAGCTCCCACCATTTTCTTTACTCAGTGGTATGGTTTTAAAGTCTCATGTTCTCTGTCATGGAAACAGCAGGTCTTGTCAGCTCCTTGTATGGCTAATGTGTCTGGCAGTGATGAGTTCAGGAAGGGATTTTTTTTTCTTTTAACCTTAAAGCTTCTATTTTTAAAAGAGGCACAGATTGCACTTTTTTACACTTAAGGATCTTTTTGGTGCTGAATACCAGGATTCACTATATCCCTTAAAAAAGAAGTTTTATGTCTCTGAGTCTGGCTAAAAATACCTAATTTCCAGACACTTTTATAGATGACTGAAGTATTGTGAGCCACAGATCAGGAGTTTAGGATTTGCGTGAATAGCAGGAAAGTACTAGCCCCACTGAGGTGATTGGTGAACCAAACCAGTTCTTGGAACTCCATAGGGACTGAGAGAATGAGACTGAGGTGGTCATGACCTGGGGCTTGAAAAACTAAAGACTTCCACATTTGTTGAGTTCTTCTTGTGTGATGACTTTCACTGCTATCTTTCTATTGAGTTAGAAATCTATACTTTTAGGAGTTCCCTGATGGTGTAATGGCTTAAGGCTTCGGCGCTGGCGCTGTCAGCGCTGCGGCCTGGGTTCGATTCCCAGCCAGGGAGCTACCCACATACCAAAAAGCAAAAAAAAAAAAAAAAAAAAAAATCTATACTTTTAATGAAAGTTAAACAAAAGAAAGTTTACAAGAACCTCTTTAGTCCTTAAAAGATATATATATGTCCACATCTAGTTTATACACAATAGGCTCTTTTATGAACATGATGGCTTTTTCTTAAATTTAACATTGTTTATATAATCACGCTGACCATTCATTTAGCAAATGTTTCTTGAGCACTAAATTATATTCCTGGAAGACATCTGGAGAGGGTCTCTTTTATTGGAGATTTATGTTATCTCTAATAAAGGTTGAAGCTCTCTTTCTGGAGTGACCTGAGCTGCCAGCAATGTTAAGTATATATATGTATGTATATTAACATAAAATTAAGTATTTTTAAGTTTATAGTCCAGCAACATTTTTTACATTCACAGTGTTGTACAACTATTGCTGCTATTTCCAAAACTTTTTCATCACCCTAAACATAAACTCTGTGTCCAGTAAGCAGTAACTCCTCTCTCAATTAATATTTTCTTTGTTCAGAATATATGAGCGGCCCTGGACTAGGCAAGAGGGAATACAGAGATAAAATGAAATGTGGTTCTTGGTTACAGGGAGCTTATAAATACATAAGCGTTATCCGGAAAAAGTCTAGCCATAATTGCCTCTATTTTTCATATTACATGGCTGGACTTTTTCCAGACAGCCCTTGTATACACACACACACACACACACACACACCATACCACCCCCACCCTAGGGAAGAGCTATGTAGAATTTCAGTTGGGAGGGGAGGGAAGGGGATTGTGGAAGAAGGAACATTTCTGCTGGTCCTTGAAAAGCAGTTCTTGGTAAATAACTATTGTTAGCTATGCATACAGGAGATGGTGAAGTGACAGAACTGTCAAATTTCATTGACCTTTTAAACTGCTGAATTTCATAGCCTCACTCACCTTTTTTTCCTTCTAACATTTTTAAAGGTTTGTTTTTCCACATAGTTTAGAAATCAAGATGATATAAAAAGGCATTCATTGAGTAATCTCACTCCCACCTCATGGCCTTCTCTCTCCATAGATAATCACTTACTAGTTTTTTACATATCTCTCAAGAGTTTTTAACCAAAACCAAACAAACACAAATACATATTCATATTTTTCCCCTTACCCAAAAGATAGCATGCATATAGCACATACTGTCTTCATCTATCACTTTACCTGTATGCTGAACTTTATTCAGATGTCAGGGTTTAGGCCAAAACCAGCCTCTGAGGAATTCTCAAGCTGTGGCCAGACCATTCAGCCAGCAAATATTTTAGAACTTACTGTGTGGCATGTGCTGTGCTAGACTCTGGGTATACAGTTGTGATCAAAACAAGTCCACATTGGTCAAACAATTACAGACTTACAGCTGTGATAAGAGATGCAAAGAAAGGACACTTGCTGTGAGAGCAGGTAATGTGAGGACCTGCCCCTGTGTGCATGTGTTGTGGGGAGGCATGTGTTGAGGCACCTCACATGGCACAGCATGATGCTGGGCAGGAGTCTGTGGCCAGGACTGCAGAGGTGGTACCATGGGACCTGGAAAGCTGGATTTCTCAGCTCGACTCCAGTGTGTTCTTTTCCTCTTCCCCTAGTCTGTAGGATATCCTGAGTTTTATTGAGCTTTAACCCCCCTTAACTGATTTGAATCTCAAGAATAAACTTTTCTCTGGTCAAAGGAGAAATTAGCATTGTGTCCATCCCATGTTATTCTTTATGTTAAATATTGTATACTTTCCCCTTAACTACTTAAGGAGCTAATAGGAAGCCATGTCTTCCCAGTGGAAGTGGAAATGACTACTTAGTGTGAGTCAAGCAGGACCAAGCACTTTATATACATTATCTTCTCATATAGTCATGGGAAGGAGATGCTGTTTCTGTTAACCACTGGGGAAACTTAGGCTCAGCAAAGGAGTACAGCTAGCAAGAGGCAGAGCTGGAATTAAGGTGAAGCTGGCAGACTTCAGAGCCCAAGCTGTTCAGCACTGTTAAACTGGCTCTTTTTAGGGAGGAGCCTTAGTCTTTCTGAAATGCTTTTCACTCAAGTTGCTAAATATGTTTTAAAGCTGTAAAAAAGTTTCAATGGACAAGCAGGAAAAACTAATTCTAATAATCCTACCTCAAAAAACCTTTAATCCTTCCATCTGAAATACCTGGAGCAGCAACTTCCATTGAACTCATTGCTGTCTCTGTGGTAATTGGAAATCAGGAATTTCTTGAAAGAAAAAAAGTGTCTAATATCAACAAAGCACCTACAAAGTTTAAGGCACTGTGGCTGTGCCCACTGTTCCTATTAGAAACTGTAAATTCAGCAAGATGGGATTTCTTTTCCAGCACCCCAGCCTGGGGAAGGCAGAGCACTCTTAACAGTCCGCTTGTTGCCCTGGTCTGAGGCACTGTCGTGAGAGATTTTCCATTCTCTGCCTGCTGCCCTCTGAATGACTTTGCTGTTGAGTGCAGGGAAGGAAAGTAGTTCTTCCTTGTGATTGTCATAATGTAGAGATGAAAGGATCCTTAGCACTTTGTACAGAAGGGTAGACTGAGGCCCAGCACGTGAACGTTCTGCAGTCACAGAGCAAGTTGTGGCAAAGCCAGGACGAACCTTTCTCACTTAACTAGCGCAGGGAAGGACCACAGAGAACAGCTTTGGGCTGAGGATGAGGAATGCCATCTTGTACCATCTGGCCTCAGCTAATCCCCAGACCAGCAGAGTTCTTTGGTCCAGGTACCCAGAGTCTCCAGTTCCAACAGCGCTATCTGAATGGCTTTGGTAATTCCAACACTCAGCAAGCCAGTAGGTCCACCTACGTCTGCCAGTAAAAAGCTTTTCCCCCCAGTTTTATTGAAATATAATGGACACACAAAGTAAAAAGTCTTGACTTGAGACAAGTGTTGCAGTTCAGACTGCAGTTCTAAGTGTGTAGGAAATACTTTGACTCTGGAAAAAAAGTTGGATTCTTAGTCTTTAAAATATTTTGCTTAATTTTTTAGGCTAAGCAAAAGAACAGTTAATTTATAGGTACATAGTTTGATTCTTTGTAACTCTCAGTAATTATTTATATTCTTTGCCTCAGTTCCACATTTTACAAATGATTTTTCTGCTTAAAACATACAGCACATTAAACACACACATTCACTAGAAAGCAAGCTCTTATGACTAGAAACCTGTCTACATATCCCCAGCATTTAGAAAGTGAAATATTTGTTGAATTAATTGCATGAAAGCATAAAAGCTAAGTGGGTTTCTACATAAATGATCTGCTTCAGTTGTTCAATAACTTTTAACTAACTACATTGAAGAAATCTTGGGCTAGTAGCCACAGGAAGGGATTTCATTATTTGATTATCACATACTTGTGGGGTTAGGGCTGTTTTCTAAAAAGATGGCTAACTGGTCATTTGTAAAGCTATTCTGATTATGTACAAAGGAACCTGCATGGTTGTTATTAGTTAGGGTAAAAGGCTAAGCTGCTGTAACAGACTCAACAATACAGTGGCTTAAAGAACAAAGACTTTTGTTTCTTTCTCACATAACCTTTCTGAAGTGAGCAGTCCAGGTCAGTCGGGCAGCTCTGCTCCAAGCGGTCATTCAGGGACACAGGTTCCTTATATCATGTTGCCTCTCCATCCTGGGCGGGGGGTGGGGGTGGGGGGTGGGGTTGCATGGTTGAAGCTGGGTCATCACTGGTTTCAACCAGTGGGAAAAGGAAAAGGCACAGAGGAAGCACACCCATGCCTTAAGGCCTAGACCCTGCAGTGGTGCACAGACGTCTGCTCACTTTGCTTTGACAAGAATTTAGTCTCATGGCCACACCTACCTGCAAGGGAGGCTGAGTCATGCAGTCTAGCCTGTGCCAAGAAAGAATGAGAAAGCAGATTCTGGTGGGCAACTTGCAGTCCAGTAAATTAGTGCAGTGGAATGAGCACCGAATTTCAGGCTGGTTTACCTAACTAGCTTGCTGAGGGCAAATCTCTGTTTCCCCATCTGTGAAATCAGGGAGTTGTATCAGCTGACATCTGAAATATTTCATAAAGTAAAGCTTGACAAAATCTTGGCCGGTGAGATTTTGAGATGAGAATTTTAAAAACCTAGGGAATGTGAGACTGAGCCTTAGGGCCAGTGCTAACACTAAAGGTGGGGAGGAAAGAAGGCATTGGGGTGGCACAGTGGAATAACGACCAAAGGCCGCAGCTGCTTACCTCCAGACTTCTTATGGGAAAAACAAACAAACAAACAAAAATAAAACTGCTACTTGTACTTCAGCTGAGCACTTTCCTGTCTAATATACTTCTGTGTGACCTTGGGGAAATGGCTGAAGCAGCCTGCGTTTCCTCATGTAAAATGGAGTTATTCCATCCCAGGGGACATCACGAGGATTCAGTGAGATTCTTGTGAAAACAGTATTTGGTACTGCAATGCCCAGTGCTTGGAGTTATTTGCTTCATTGGGGAAAAATGTTAATGCTCCTAAAGTATTGGCGTATGGTATGGTGTCAGTTCCCAAAAGTTTTCAGGGAAACTGACTAGTTTGGTGATCCCCAGTGCTAATGGCCAAAAAGAGTGCCTCAGGCTTTATCTGCCACCCAACCAGACTTCAGCCATTAGTTGTTACTATTTTTTTTTAAATGCATATGGATTCGTTTGCTGACCTAAACTGTTTTCTTCCCCTCCAATGTCCTTTCCCCTGCTCCTCACCCGTGAACTCTTGCACATCCTCCAAGGCTTCCTTGGCTCTAGGAAGACTTACTTCCTCCTTCCTGTCTGTTCCCCTAGCGGTTTATACATAACATTAGCAAGTATTTATGTAGCACTAGGTGCAAGTCATGTTCTAAGTACTTTACACATCGTAACTCCTTTAGTGTTACCAGTTATTGTTATTAGCTCTGTCGGTTGAGGAAGTTGAGTGGCAGAGTTAAGTGATTTTCCTGAGGGAAAGCTGAGATTTGAAAGTAAGTGGGTGGCTCCAAAGTCTGCTCAGATCCACCATATTCTTTTACTTCCTCATTACTCTGCTACAAGCACATACCACCTGTGCTAGCTCTTGCTCCTGTTGCAAAGTAAATTCTACCAAGATGTAAGTCCTATTTTAAGACAAACAGGGGACACAGAATTGTAGTTCTTTCAAGGCATGACTCTCTTGTCTAAAAGCAAACACGGGTGGTCCTCATTGAGTGGTTGCTGTGTGTTAAGTACATGCGTACCATACAATGATTCCTTTAAAGAAACGGATGGGGTAATTTATTATCCCCATTTTGTGAACATGGTGACTGGCACAGAGTAGACATGCAGACACGTGCTGAGCAGAAGAAAGCTCTGTGAAGGCAGGGATATTTGTTCAGTAACTATTATCCCTGGACCTACAAGGGGCCTGTTGCTTGAAAGACACCAGTAAACATTTGTTGAACTAGGATTTGGGCTGACTCCAAATCCATGCTCTAACCATTAGGCTGTACTTCTCTAAGGGCATTTAGGGCTTTTAAAATATATGTTATTTATATCTCTTAAGGAATTAATACAAGAAAAAGCAAAAAAGATTTCTGAAGAACTAACTCTTCTACTAAGATGTTTATTATAGTTAAGACTCATGGTTACAAATGAAACAAACCAAACTCAAACTAACTTAGGCAAAAAGGTGAATTTATGATAGGGTTACTGATGTGTCTCATCAGATTCAAAGACAGAAGATAGGAGTTCCCTGGTGGTGTAGTGGCTTAAGGCTTTGGCGCTGGCGCTGGCGCTGTCAGCGCTGCGGCCTGGGTTCGATTCCCAGTCAGGGAGCTGCCCACATACCAAAAAGCAAAAAGCAAAAACAAAACAAAACAAAGACAGAAGATCATCAAGGCTCCAGGTGCAACTAGTATTATCTCATCTGATGCTGTGGAGACACCCTCTCCCCCTCCTCCTAAACAGATTTTCTCTGCATGTGGGAGAGAGGGCTGCCAGTAGCACCTAAGCTTTACCTCTTGAAGCTTTTACATCTGAGAGAGATTGTGCTGATGTAAATTCAAAAGTGCAAGGACATCTCATACCCATTAGGATGGCTCCTATCAAGAAATCACGGGGGTTCCCTGGTGGTGTAGTGGCCAGGCTTCGGCACTCAATGCTGCAGCCTGGGTTCGATTCCCACCCAGGGAACCACCAAAAAACAAAACAAAACAAAACAAAACAAAACAAAACCGGAAATAATGGATGTTGTTGAGGATTTGAAGAAATTGGAATGCCTGTGCACTGTTGGTAAAAATGCAAAATGGTACAGCCTCTGTGGAAAACAATCTGGAGGTTTCTCAAATAATTAAAAATAGAATTGCTGGAGTTCCCTGGTGGTGTAGTGGCTTAAGGTTTCCTCGCTGGCGCTGTCAACGCTGCAGCCTGGGTTCAATTCCCGGCCAGGAAACTACCCACATACAAAAAAAAAAGAAAAAAAAAAATAGAATTGCTATATGACCCATTAATTTCTCTTCTTGGTTTATATCCAGAAGATACAGAAGCAGGGTCTTGAAGACAATTTTGTGCACCCATGTTCATAGCAGCATTATTCACAGTAGCCAAAAGGTGGAAATACCCACAAGTGTCCATGGACAGGTGAATGGATAAACAAAATGTGGTCTCTACATACAATGGAATATTATTCAGCCTTAAGAAGGAAGGAAATTCTGACACATGTCACAACATGGATGAACCTTGAGGGTATGCTAAATGAAATAAGCCAGTCAAAAAAAGAAGAAATACTTATGAGTATAATTCTACTCATAGGAGGTATCTAAAGTTGTCAACTTTGTAGAGAAGAAAGTAGAATAGAGGTTGCCAGGGCCTGGAAAGAGGAGGAAATGGGGGATTGTGTAATGGGTATAGGGTTTCAATTTTGCAAGATGAAAAAGTTCTGGAGATGGATTGCACAACATTGTACAATGCTTAACACTACCGAACTGTACACTCAAAATTGGTTAAGATAATACATTTTGTGTGTTTTACCACGATTAGAAATGAGTTCCAGGAAAGAGATACATCAGCTTACCTTGGGTCTGATGCTTACCCTGAGGCCCATCAACCAGGCTAGGGATGGAGCCTTGAAAGAATAGGGCAGTTCCCATAGAAACCAAATGGATGGATTGGCAATGGAGTGATTTCTAGAAGGAGGGTGTATGAGTTGGTGGTGGGAGGGAGGACAACTGGACAGACAACGGTGTGTATCCATGGTAGAGTTACTGCCTTCTAGTCAGCAAGACAGTTGTTTTTCTAGCAGCAGGGGTGATCTCACATTAAGGCCAAACTCCACCTGGGTAGCTCTTGCCATTCTCTTCATCATCAGACATCTGTCATAGTGACTCGCTACATATTTATAGCACAGTATGGTTTTAACAATGTTAGCTCTCTCTTTAGTCCTTGCCAAAAATCTTTGAAGTAGTTTCTACAAATGAGGAAACAGATTCATACTATTTAAATGACTTAATGTAGGGTTGATGTCAATTCAGTTGTGAGGACTAAAAGCCAATTTGAGTTAATTTAGGTATAAAGGGTTCATTGCTCATGGAATCCAAGGACAAGTTGAACAACTGAGCCCTTCCCAAAGGGCAGGGCAGGTGCAGCTGGATGTCAGGAATAACTGCCACCAGGGACTCAGACACTATGAGTGCTGTTTCTATCCCTCCTTTCTCTTCTGTGTGTGCTGACTTCACTCCATGCCAGCCTGTTTTCTTCAAATGGTCAATTGTGTTCCGCTTCTCAGAGCTTTTTCCCCACTGCAGAAAAATACAACTGGACCTGCTTCCCAAATTAAAAAATCTCAGAGAAGGACTCTGAGTAGAGCTGGATTCTGTTGTCTCCCCTGGATTAAGCAGGAAAGCCAGTCACCTAAGAACACAACAACCCCCTATAGAACCATATGACCAGAGTGGGGCTGACAGAAAGAGCAATTTTTAGAAAGACGGTGGGTGTGGGATTGATCTGAGTAGACCAAATAATAGGTGTCCACAGCAGTGACACAGAGCCAGTAGGGGCAGATAAGAGAATAGCCCAGGTCTTCTGACTCAGCCCTCAGTGACTTTTGGCAACTACTGAGTACTCCCCAGGTGAAAGGAAGGCCCTATCTATGCAAGGTCCCTGGGATAATGCATTCTCAAGTGCCACCCAAGTCAGTCTTTGAGTCACCAGATGTGGGATAAGGAGCCACACGAAAGTGAAAATCATTTGGGCCTATGTTGTCTGCCTGAGCTTCCTTTAATATCCAGGAGGTTGAGGGAGAAAGACCTTTATGTAAAATGTCATTTGTGGATTCAAAAATGTCTTCGTCCCACTAGATCTGCATAGTAAGAGTCATGTGAAGACCGGTGGGTTCCTGAGGGCAGACAGAGGTGCCAGCCCACCCTTGCAAACTTCCACAGTCAGAGTCTTCACGTACTTTTAGGCACTGCCTCATGGCTTACAGTTGCTTTAAATGTCAGCATATAAAGGATGCAGAAAATTCAATGATCATCTGGTCGAATTGTTTTCAAACTTGCTTTAGCTGTGGATCTTTATCTTCCTCTGAATAAAACCTTACCTGAGTTCCATTATATAATGTAGATTGAAGCAGAGTGGCTTGGAGTCTGGCTGGGACACAGGGGCCTCTGGACCCTCTGATTCAGTCTCCTCCCCTGAGGAACACATGTTGAAAGTCACTGATCTAGATTAGCGACTTTATTTCACAGATGGAGAAACTGAGGTCCAGAGAGACTGAGTGTGTCACCCACAACAACACAAAGAATAGCAGTGGTATGACTAGAGCCCTGGTCTCCTGGCTTAGGAGTTGTGTGCTTTCTATCATTTCATGGTGCTTCTAGCTATTTCGAATGAGCGCTCCAACTGAGTAGTTGTATTTTACTTCAGGTTCACAGTAACTTGAACCGGACTAACATGAAGGCAGGTAGAAGAATTTGGGAGTCTAATCTAATAAACAGATAACAGCTTTCTAATTAGGAATGTCCGTTTATTAACTCGTTCAGCAGACTTAATGAGGACTTGCTATTCACCATTCTAGGTGCTGGAGATTTGTCGGTGAAGACAATTCCTGTCTTCAGAGTTCCAGGTCTTCCATGTTGTTTCAGTGGTGGTGATAATACCATAATAGGGATGTTCAGGAAACAGGCACAGTTGTACCTGACCCAGATCTGGGAAGGCTTTCTGAGGAAATGGGATCTGAGAAAACACTAGGAAATGTAGCAGGAGTGAGCCAGGTAGGGGAGTGTTAGGAGAAAAGCTGGAGAGGTCTGCAGGAACCAGGTCATAGATGGCCCTGTAAGCCATTAACCCCAAGATAACTTCAGATGTGTTTACTGGAGAGATCACTCTGATGCAAAGTGGAGAATGAATTGGCTGGAGCAGCCCAGAGGCAGGGGGAGGGTTAAAGTATTTGGCAGGTAGAATTTACAGGACTTGATGGGTTAAATATTGGGGGTGAGGGAAAGGAAGGGATCCAGAATAAGGCTCAGGTTTCTTACCTGAGCAATTGATTGCTGGTGGTTCCTTTGGCCAAGATGGGGAACACTAAAGAAAGAGCAAGAGTGAGCTGAGGGCAGAGGAGGAGTTCTCTTTGGGACTTGTAGAGATTCAAGTGTCTGCGAGACTCCTCGTGGGAAGTACAGTGAGGAACTGGGTATTCAGACTGAGCCCAGAGAGAATTCTGGACTATAGATAAGACAGGGATCTCTAAGTCACCAGCATTGAGGGTATTTGCAGCTGTGGAAGATGAGGCCACTCAAGCAAGGGGTGTAGAGAGAAGAGAAAAGGCCTAGAACAGAATTGGGGAACACCAGACCACTGTGGAAGAGGAGCGGGAGGGGAGAGGAACCGGGAGGCCTGCATCACAGGGGCGAGTGGAACGAGCTAAGAGAAGGGAGTGAGCAGCAGAAGAATGTGCAGAGAGGCCATGTCTGGTAAGCAGTGCGTGGGCTGCGGTGACGAGGGCATCCTGGTGACCTTGTAAGAGAAGGTTCAGTGGATGGTTAGAACATAGACGCGTACTTACCTGGCAGGGAGATTCCATGATCACGAAGGCGGTTTTCCCAGGGCGAGGCCTATGCATTGCACTCCGGATGTGCTGACCCCTGTGATTTCCCCAAATGTGGGAAACTCGGCTGCATAATTTGTGGTAGTGGGGGGACTGCATCTGTGCTCTCCCCTGAAAAAAATAAAAAAGAAAGAAACTAGAAGCCACAGCTCTGTGCTTCGAGGAATGAGTGGGAGGAGGGCGGGTGGCCACACTGAGTGTGGTCTGCTCTTCAAGTTACAGATGCAGGGAGACAGGGCCACTGCCAGAGGGAGGCTTGGGGTTGAAGGAAATCGTTTCCCTGTATTTCTGAGAGACTTTAACATGTTTAAATGTTACTTGGCTAGCAGTTCTAAGTACTAGAAAATGGTTTCCTCCTTTTGTGACAGATTTAGAGCCATGTCTGTGTCAATATGGCAGAGCCCCTTGAAGCTGTCTCCAGCTGGAGGTAGGGTGACCACTCACTCCGTTTCATCTGGGGCTTTCCTGGCATTCACACTCAAAGTCCCATGTTCTGGAAAACCCCTCAGTCGGGGCAAACCAGGATGCTTGGCCTAGACTCTGGGTGTAGACTTCCTCCATAAGGATAAGTAAGACGTAGTGTACAGTTGCAGGGAGAGTGGTTGAATGTGCCCCTGAAGATTGAGGGGAGCTGCCTGCCTCAGTACAAGACCTACGGCAAAGAACAGAAGCCAGCGTGGGCAGTGCCTGACAAACGTGGCAGTAAGCTTAAACGTCGTGGGTCACGAAGGACTTAGAACCAGCAGTCCTGCGGAGGGAATAGCCTGGGACAAGGAAATGTGGAGGAGGAGATTAAAATGTGGCTGTTCAATAAAAAACAAACAAACAAAAACAGCATGGGAGCAACGAATGCCAGGGTGCGGGCAGTGGTCAGTTGAGTAAAGAGAACGAACTTTAGGTGGTCTTCCAGAACACAGGGGACACCGATAAAGACACGAAAAGAGGGGCTGTGGCATGCAGCACAAGGAAGATGAATGGTAAGAATTCATATGTGCATTAACAATTCATAATGACTAGTAAGTGAAAACCTGGGGAGCGCTTTTTCTGGGACCAGCACTTTGTAAGCCCTTTATGTGCGTGCATTCATTGAACCCTCAAACAAGACTGTGCGCGTCATCCTGCCCATTTTACAGAAGAGAAGACTGAAACACAGGCGATTTAAGCAACTGTGCACATTTACACAGATAGGGAATGAGGGGGCGGGAGAACCAGCTGCTCCTGCTCCAAAACCTTTGCTCTGAGGTGCTCTGCTGCACTGCCTCATGGTATCACAATGAAACCAAATTATCCTGCCTTCCGTTTGAGTGTGTTTTGGTGTCTCCTAAGTGCCACACTCAGTTCTGCCGCTGGGGAAAAGTATCAAAGTGTGAACCAGACGCAGTCCCTGCTCAAATAGAGCTTACATTCTAATATGGAGGGGAAGACAATGTACCCGTAGATAGATAAAAGAGTTTCAACAAGTATTAAGTCCTATGGAGAAAAAACTGAAAAAATAAGGTAGAGAATGACTAGCATGTGTGTGTCTGTTGAGGTGGGTGTTACTACTTTAGACAGGGTGACCCTCTGAGGAGATGACATCACCTGAGTCTGGAATGGTGTTGAATCAGCCAGACAAAAATATGGGAGAGCAGCAGGTGCAAAGGCCCTGAGGTGGGAATGACTTTGGCATAATGGAGCACTAGCAAGAAGGCCAGTGTGGCTGCAGCAGAGGGAATGAGGGGGAGATTTGTATAAGATAAAGTCAGAGAAATGGCCTTGAGCTAGATCAGGTAGGGTGGATAGGCCATGGTATGGATTTTAGATTCTATTCTAATGGCAACGGGAAGGGGTTTTTTTGGTGTGGGTTTTTGTTTGTTTTTTTTGTTTTTTTTTTGTTCTTTGTTTTTTTGGTTTTTCTGTATTTAGCAGGGGAAGAATCTAATCTGATTTACACTAAGAGATAAGTCCGGCTGCTAGGTGGAAAATGAACTTAAGACATAATAAGGATGTGGAATGTGGAAGCAGGAAAAAGTTTAACCAGATGTTCTGGCTGGACACAGGGCCTGGAGCTCACAAGTTTGATGTAGGTTAATGGTTAATGCTAGCTGTCTCTCTGCCCCAGGGCATTTCCTCCTGTTGATGTAATCACACCCACTAATTTATGTGGAGATGAAAGATCCTTCTGTGGGGCGGGGGTGGGGGGTGGGGGGACTGGAGGTGGAGGGGAGGATCATAGATTCCAAACCCTTTAGAGGTAAGAAGTCCCCTCCCTTTCTAAGTCCTTGCAGAGTAGACTGGTGGAGGGCCCAGGTGAGCCACTCAGACTCACCCTGAGAATTTCAAATTGCAACTCAAGTCTTTACTGGGTACACTTGAACGTGGAAATGAAACAGCCATGTTTGGACATATACACAAAGTAAGTATTCATTGTGTGAATGTGGGTGCACAGCAGAAAGATCTGCAGAGAAGCAGAGAAGAGTCAGATGTGTGAGGGATGCCCAGCCTAGGAGAGAGATTCCTGCTGACTTTCTGGTTCCTGGTTTCTGATCCTCCTTCCTGAGGCCTAAGGTGCTTCCGAGGGCTACTGGGAGACCTCCATTTCCTTATTTCAAAACCCTCATCTTTGCTTAAGCAGATTAATTTTGTGTCCCACCCAAGGACCCCTATCCCAGCGTGTGCACACTATTACAGCTCCTGTCCTTTGTGACCATGTTGCTGTCACCTGAGGCTGGTGGTGCCCTTAGTTTCCTCAGCCTCAGCAACTGAGGGATTTGCTAGCTACTTTTGTCTTTTTTTTAGTCTTATGGGTCTATAATGTTATCTTAAGGCAATTGAATTTGCATTTATTTTATTCACTAAGACCATCATTTTCCCGAGAAAGCTTTATATTAATACTATTTACATTTTAAGCCCGTTCTGAGTAGAATCCAGTTTCATACATAACTTACATACTTAATTCAGTTATTTGGATAATAAATATATCTTTATTTTTATTGGTACACATATTTTTCCACATTCTCTTTCTTTCCTTTTTACACCCTACAGAAGATAAAATACAAAAGGATCCATTCATCCAGAACCCTTTGCATTCCCCCTGTTTGTTGGCCGTGGGGAGATGAGTGTATCAGGGTTTGCCCTTCCCTTCTTTTGCCCACCCTCAGAAGTTGGCTTCCCTGGGTCCCCTCTCCTCTCAGGCCACAGCCGTCCCCGAATAATCTCATCTGCTCTCAGGTCTTTGCTCCCACCTGTTTTGCAGGATGAGCAGACTTTATTGTGAGTGTGTGTGTGTGTGTGTGTTTAAAAGATATGTGACTTTCACCCCACATACTTTGTGTGCTGTGTTTGATCCATGGGAAACTCCACTGAGATATTTCTGTCACTGTACAAACACCTTGGTGCTGCCCAGAGGTATAGCTGGAGTTAAACTGGCTTATACACCAGCTGCGTCTTCAAATGGACCAGTGGGACAGAGTGGGCCTTCAGGAGCTAGTGGAGTTCACCCAGAAGTGACTCGGCAGAGCTCATCTGCTTGGACCCTTGCCCTGAAGGCTGCTTAGCAAGGCCCAGGCAGGTGTGAGACTGTCTGTGCCCTAGGAGGTGATATACTGGGCACCTCCTTGGAAGAGTCAATATGGATTCTGCCATCTGGAATAAGTCTTTCAAAGAGGGGTATGAGGACGATTCTAGAACTGGTGATGAAGTGCTCAACAGTTGCCATCTTGGAGAGACTTTTAACCCCATATGACAGAACATGAGCTAGAGAAGGAAACCCATGTTTCTGATCACAGGGTCTCCTAACATTTTTGGATTGGAGGCTGTGCTTACAGATGGCTCCCAAGCTCCATCCTAGGCTCCAGACCTTCCTCCTGTGTGTAGAAGGAAGACATCTTGAAATACTATTATTTGTACATTTCCACACTTCCTTGTATGTGACCGTCCCCTAGTCAGTCAGAAACATTCACATTGCCTTGAAAACTTAGTCCTTTCGTAGCAAGAATACGAGGAGGAGAAGAACTGTTTAGTTTTTTAACTTTCAAACTAGGCTTCCGTGTGGGCCCCCACATGAATGGTATTGAAAGCCATGTGGCGGGCTTTATGGAGAGAAGGGATTTGGGGAGCCCAAAGCGGTGGTCCTAAAAGAGGAGGGGTGTAAAGCTTGTGCCTTAGTCGTGGGGTGGAAAGAGTGAAGAAGAGCGTTTGGACCATCCTGCTCATGGGAAGGCTAGTTAGGGGTCACGCAGGGGAATGGGGATAGGCGTTGCTCTCGGAGGAGACCAGAGTGGTCTGAGATGGAAGCAAAGATGCGGAGAAGAGCGGGGTTGGCGTCAAGAGCCGGCCCCACAGACGGCGGGGTTGCCAAGCCCGCAGCGGTAACCAGTCACGGGCCCTGTGTCTGCAGGGCCGTCACCTGTGCTCACAAGCCACCATCACTGTTTTGCTCCTCGCTGGCTGATGAAGTCCTTCTCTTGCCAGCTGCCTACTGCTGTCCTTGATCCACCCGGCAGCTTGGGAACCTTATAATCCACACGACACAAAGGCTGGGCTATTGACACTGATTATCAACGGCGTGGGAAAGAAAGCCCCCAGCACCTGAACTTGGGCAGAACTGGACAGCGATGCTGACCTGTTTTACAGGACTATGTGCCAAGGGCAGTTGGGTGGATTCATCTCTGTGACGCTAACAGATGGCAGGTGCTTGGCAAATAATTACATTGAAAGGATGAATGAAAGTCACAGTTTAGTGAGGAAGACAGATACATAAACAAGTAAGTAGAACACAACCTAAGGCCTGTGATAAAGACTGTAGGAAGCACGGAGTGAACAGAAGAGGAAAACGGACCAGAGATGCAGCACCAGGACCACAGCACAAGTCTTGACTCCACTCCAGAGTGCCACTGGAGTAGACAGATGCTCTTGGGAGTGTCTGCCCAGCCCGTCCACGCTGCTTTCTCTGCACTGGGTCCCCAGCAGTCCTCTTGGCCACAGTTGATGTGCTCTTGGAGGACAACTCAGACTGGACAGTGGGCTCTCCCATGATTTTGCCATTCGGGTTCAGAGACGCCAGTCCATTTCTGCTAGTCACCTGACTTGAGAACTAATAGCTACTCATGCGTGGCCCTGTGCTCAGAGACATGGAAGATGGTGAGGCCCAGAGAGGAGAGATGCTTCCTGGCTGCTCAGTGGCTTTTAAGATCTTGATTCTCATTCCTTGAGGCCTGGTTCCCCTTGGGTTCCATGTGACACCTCTGAAGGCTTGTATGAAATTCCTCTCTTCTGATTAAACTTGCCTGAGTGTTTTCTGTTCTGTGCAACCAAGACTCTTCGCTAACATTATCCTCATTGATGTCACCATCACAATCGCGGCAAACACTTCCACAGCTGTTACAGGGTCCCAGACTTTGTTCAGATAGCTTTACGTGCAACAACTTGTTAAATCCTCATAACATTCCTACGAGGTGGGTACAACTATCATCTCTCGTTTTCAGATGAAGAAACGGAAGCACAGAGAGGTTAAGTAACTTGCTGTAGTCACATAGCTAGTCAGTGGCGCTGGGATTCATCTAGGCAGAGCCATGGCCAACACTGCAATTTCATCACATTTGGTTGAGCAAAAGTTTGTATTTCTATGCGGGTATATTTAACCCATTCTCCTGGAAGAATGCAGTAGTTCTAAATGCCAGACACCATGAGGAGCCCCGGGTGAGTGCCTTCTCCTGAAGTGCGGGTGGGTGCCTGGGCGCCCGGCCCACGGTGTCCGCCCCACGGCTCCCGCCTGTCCCTTTGCCGGGCCTGGCAGGGGAAGCGCGGGAAGGAGCTGCTGAGCCAGGTACAGGGCTTGGCGGCAACGCTGCTTGTGTGGCGGGAGGCCAGAGCCGCGCCCTGCCACCTGGCAGGCAGCCCGGCCCCGCTGTTGAGAAAATACCTGAAACAAAGGAGTCCTCCCGCCATAACTGGCCGCCTTTGCTTGTGCCTGGAGCTCCTCAGCTGACAGATCTGACCTCCAGGCCAGGCCAGGTTGGGTCCTTACATGGCCTCAGGAAGCTGCCGAGAGGCTCAGTGCCCAGCCTGGAAGACTTCCTTGGCTGCTCTGGGTGGTGAGCATCCCAGAGGGAGGGATTCATATCCAGACAGAGCCATGCTGCTTGAGTTCCAGGTTGATTTCCACCCATGGGCTCTGCCGGGCCGCCTGAACTTCCTGCTACTGCCACCCTCCCCCAGGGTGCCCGGAGCACGTGGCTTCACAGCTCTAGGGCCTGGGATTCCCCCAGCAAGGAGGTCCATCGTGTAGCAGTGGCTTGTGTGTCTGTGGTGCATAATCAATGGCCCTGCAAAGGAATTCAGGTGTAATCAATAACAGGTATTTGGGGGCGTAAACCTGGCCTAGGGGCCTGAGAGAATGAAAAGTGGAGAAGACTCTGGATCCCTGAGGGTGGTGATATGGTTCTTGCTGGACAAAACTTCTTTTTGTGTGTGTGTGTGGGTAGTTCCCTGGTGGTGTAGTGGCTTAAGGCTTCGGCGCTGGTGCTGTCAGCGTTGGGGCCTGGGTTCGATACCCAGCCAGGGAACTACCTTGAACAAAACTTGAACAAAGCACTAGAAGCTCGTCAGAGAGGCTCTGACCAGTTCCTTCTCTTTCCTCCTTTTCTCTTACAAGCAGGACATCAACAATATGGATCTGGACAAGGGACTACCTCAATGCAGCTCTTTCATTCAAATAGGGACTGGCCCAGGAGCCCCTGGCCCAACTCCCAGTCCCAAGCCAGCATTTAGTCTTACCCCAACCTTGTGCTTTAGTGACCACTGCCATCAGGGCCACTGTCAGCCCATGTGGTGCCTATGAGGACTCAGAAAGAGAAGCTTTTCCTCCGGGTGGACACAGCCCTCCTCCAGGGCCCCCAGCAGTGCCAAGTAGAGCAGCGTAGAACTGGACTTCAACCCCCACTTGCTTCTCATCCATATGACCTTGTGCAGACCCAGTCTGCACTGTCCAGTGCAGGGGCCATGCCTGTTAGGACACTCCCTGATCTTTAAGGCCAAACCCCTGACCTGGACATTCCCTGGGCAGGACAAAGGAGGTCATTACCGACGCGACCCCTCTCCACCAGCCCAAATACATTTTAGACAGCAGGGCAAGGACTCAGGAGGGGTTGGTTCCCTTGAAGTAGCTCCCGACACCACCAGCAGGAGCCTTCCCAGGCAGAACCATCTGGCCCTGGAGTAGCCCCTGAATGAGGGAGCTCCCATCCCTGTGGGTAGCTCCAAGACTATTCTGAAGGATGCGCTGGCCTCCAGTGGGTGATTCTGTGTGGAAGACAAGCAGGCTCTGGTTAGGCAGAGGTGGCACTGAGACTGCACCCTCAGGCCTGGCTTTCTGCAGCCTGGATTCACTGCTCAGTGCCTAGACCCAGGGAGCCGGTAAGCTCTAGGCCTGGCCAACCTCAGTTTCTGCTTGTTCCACTCCCTGTCATTTGCTTCAGGACCCAGGGTGTGGTACCCAGTGCTCACTATAGGGCCAGGCTCAGAGTGCATCCTACACTAACAGTCAGATGAATGGGTAAAACAGTTATCCAAAGGAAGGGGTTCCTGTGAGGCGGTGTGGGCACCGTGGCCTGGAGTCCCAGGATTCTCTGCTCCTGGCTGTGGGACACTCTGAGCCTCTCTTCCTCTTCCTTAGGACAGAAGTAAGGGACACCTGCCTCCCTCAGTAGCCAAGCAACTTGCCATTAATACTAAAATAGTAGCAACAACAATAATACAGCCACCGCTTCCTGTGAACGTCCTCTGTGCTAGGTGCTTTTCATGGATCCTCACAGTAGTCCTATGAGAGAGACGCTCTCCCCGCTCACAGGAAACTGAGTCATGACTTGGGGATGATGAGCCTTGCTCAGAAAATGACAGCTGTAGCCTTTCTGTGTGCAGGGCAGTGTGGGCTGTGCGGAGCCACAGGTGTCCGTGGAGTTCACAGCTGGGGTCAGAGTCCAGGCCACAATCCAGAATCCATGCCCAACATGGCTCCCCCCAGGTGCTGAGGGTCACCTGTGTCTAGAACCAGGGTCAAAGCTGCTGGGAAGCTGGAGCCTTGGGCTCTGGTCCCACTCCTGCTCCTGATCGGCTCTGCCACCTGAGTCAGCCACCATCCCTCCCTGGCCTCAATTTATGCAATTGTAAAGTGAGAAGAGGGGTCAGATGCTTTGATCACCAAGATCTCCGACCACAAAGAAAGGCTAAGGGAAATGCTGGGAAACATGGGGCCTGGTTCTGAATTCCTGGCTTCTCTCTGCCTCCTAGTGGACACTAATAGCATAGCACCCAAGAGAGAGAGAATTCGGTGACTGCCAGGACTTGGGGACCAGCTTTGTGACCTCTGCCAAGGTTCCCACCTCTCGGAGCCCCAACCTCCACCTGTTAAATGAGGATAATAATAGTATCAACATCATCAGGATGTTGTGAGGATTATGTGTGAGTATGAAACCCTCAAGCCACATATATAGAATGAACCCAATAAATGTTCATCATTTCCATCCCCTGTCCTCCACTTGCACGTGTCATCAGTCAGGAAGCCCAGCAGGTTGTTGCTCCTCTTGGATCCCCTCCACCCCACAGACCAGACTTCACCACCTTCCGCATCGATTCCTCCAATAATTTCACACTCCCTACACACACTCGCCCTCCGCACTCCTGCACCTCCCCTCAGTAACCCCATCTGCCCACATCACAAGGCCAGACCTGCAAATATTCCATCTCGGACAGTTGTCCACGCCCTTCCCGTGTCCCTAAGAGGCCCTGTCCACCTCTGCAGCCTCCATCCCCTTTGCCTTTCTGCTCTTGTATCCTGACTGCACCCAGCTTCCGGCACCCCGACCTCAGGCCCAGAGGTTCTGCCTCCCTCATTGGAGGTTATGCTAATGCATCAGGTCCCAAGCCCTGGTACGTGTACCCCTGGGGGTACGTGCTGGGCCATTCAGGGGTGTGCGAAAAATAATCAGTAATGGTGAAAAAACACGTGAAGTAAAAGATGGGAAAATATTAGTTGTGGAACAATAAATGTTAAGTTTGAATCACCGTTCCTGCAGGCACTGCTAAATTATATCACATTAGTGAATGATAATTGGTGAGGGCATGGCTATGAACCCTTCCCATAAGCTGCTCTTCTACCAATCCTTACGTAGAACAGTCCATTTGCAATGTTTCTAGAACATCCCCAAACAAATAAATACATCTGTGATCATTTAGTTATTGACTGAGTAAAACTAAGTGGGTTGTTTTCAATCGTGATTCAAGTAGTTTTTAAATTTAATGTTTAACATAGTTTCAGGTATTATTGTCAGTGATTTTTAAACGTGCCAGTTATGGATCAGTGGTTGAAAAACCAAAACTTGATGTAGATTATAACCCAAGCTCAAATAAATTTTATTATAAATAATAAAGTAAAAGTTTGTTAAATACTTGATCATCATTATCAATATTTAACTGTTACAAATATTGTAAAACTAAATCTGTGGTTTGTACTTTTAGTGTAGTAAATTTGCTTTCCTATTATAACTTAATACCTCATTTCTACTATTTTACATTAAGCTAGGTACTGAACGAGAAAGTGTCAGTATTTAAAAACAGATGTTTTAAAAACAAGGGGTACAATTTACAGAAATGGGTTTAAAAGGGGTACATAGTTGGGAAAAGGTTGGGAACCATTGCATAGTATTTTCTTCCCTTGCCCTACCTCTGCCCCAAACACTCTCTAGGTCTCAGTTTCCTTATCTGCCAAATCAGATGGTTGTGAGGATGAAAGAAAATACACGGAAATATTTGGCCCACACCCACCACTCAATGGAAGCCAGGTGCCTACAGTTGAGATGGAGGCTTCTGTCACCAGTGCAGTGGGGGTCACATCTGCCATTTGAGGTTGGGAGAGGCATGGGTTGGAATGAGAGCTTGAGGCCCCAATCACCCTAGATCCCGACAGCGGTGGGCACTGAGCAGTGAGCTCTCAGGAGGACTCCAGGTACAGCATAGAGCTTGTTCTGCCCCTCAGCGTGATCGCATGCCCCACTCCACCGCAGGACCACATAGAGAACAGGCCTTCTGCCTTAGTACCCTCAGGGACCAACACTTTGCCTGGAGCACTGACAGCCCTGACCCCAGTTTAAGAGGAAGGAGGCACCTGACATGGGGCAGACACCTTCCAACCCTCTGTCAGGGTTGAGGCCACATCAGTGCACCAGAGCCCTAGAGCCTGAACAGAAAGTAGGGCAGCCAGTGAGGGGAAGCTCTCGGGGGTTCTCCAGGCCACTTGGGGAAACTGAGGTCAGTATTATTAGGGAAAATAATTTCTGTAGAGTTGTATAGAGCATTCATTCATTCTACACTTTAAAAATTCTGTCTGAAGTTTTGACTAAATGGTATATTCACAGCATTCAAGAAACCATACATGGAATGATGTGCTTTAAGCAGTCTCCCCAACCTTTGTCTCCATTCTACCTCTTCCATCACCTATAAGTAATCAATTTTATTAGTTTCTACATATCCTCTTTATGTAAATAAAGCAAATGTGACTATACATTCTTATTCCACCCCCTTTTTACTCAAAGGAGGGCATACTATGTTCTGTGTCTCACCTTTCGATAGGTTCTGTGACTTTGAGTGAAACGACTAATGAAACCAGTTTTGCCACAGGCTAATGGATATAAACAAGAGTTAAGTTCCTGCGGCATCTCATCGACATTATAATGAAACGACATTGAACAAAATGATGTTTACTCAAGGATCTGCTGTATTTCCATAAATTTGCAGGGGAAGTGGGACAGGATTTGGAGTCAAGGAAACGGAGCAAATGTCCATCATGGTGAATGGCTAAACATAGTGTGGGGTGTCCATGCGATGGGACATTACTTGGCAATATAAAAGAATGAAGTACTTCTACGTGATGTAACATAGATGAACCCCCAAAACATTATGTAAAGGGCCAGACACAAAATGTCATATATTGCATAATTCCATTTTTGTGAAATGTCCATAAATGGCAAATCTATAAAGAAGGAAAGTAAGTTAGTGGTTGCTTGGGACTGGAGGAGGGATTGGGGATAAACCACAAATGGTTATGACGTTTTTTTTTCTTTTTGGCGGTGATGAAAATAGTCTAAAATTATATTGTGTGGTGGTTGCACATCTCTGTAACTGTACTAAAAGTCATTCAATGTGCACTTAAAATAGGTGAATTTTATAATATAAAACTAATACCCTAAAATGTTAAAGAGGGGTAAACAAGCAAGCATTCAATTTAAGAGGGTGAAAAAGAACAATAAAACAAACCCCTAAAAACAGGACAGAGGGAAACAATAAAGATGAAGTCAGAAACCAAGGAAAGAGAACAAACAAAAGCAAGAAAAAAATATTTTAAACTTTGTCTTTTGAAAATAATTAATAAAATATATAAAGTTGCTGAGTTTATTTATCTAGAGGTGGCTTAATTATCACAGGGACCATGAATCCATTATGGCTTAAACAGGCAACTTTGGTTTCCAGTAGCAAACATGTTCTATAGGTTTGCAGTCGTTACATTCTTCTTCTTCTTCTTTTTTTTTTTTTTTGAGAAAACAAGGCAAATTTCATTTTTTTAAGTTACAAAAATATGTGTATGTCAACAATAATCTAGTTTGTCTATAGAGGATTGGTTCCAGCCATTTAAAAGTTTTATAGGGCAGTTCCCTGATGGTGTAGTGGCTTAAGGCTTCGGCGCTGGCCCTGTCAGTGCTGCAGCCTGGGTTCGATTCCCAGTCAGGGAGCTACCCACATACCAAAAAGCAAAAATAAATAAATAAATAAATAAATAAATGTTTTATAGAGTTTAGAAAAAGCAATTCATATACAAATCTTAAAACATATTTTATGAATAACATATAACCATTCAATTCAGTTATTATTATTATTATTTTTGTTGTTCTCTGGCTGGGAATCGAACCCAGGCCGCAGCGTTGAGAGTGCCAAAGCCTAGCCACTACACCACCAGGAACCCCCTCAATTTGGGTATTGGTTGTTACATGCAGCTTTTATTTGAGATTGCTCTCTACAAGGGAAAGGGCAGTGTTTGGGTGCTCTGATGGTTACTGCTAAAGCTGTGCTTTTAAAAAGCCAATGCAGAATAAGCTCACTTTGAATTAGTACTATAAGAAGGAGTGACCTAATTTCAGTTCCACCCCCTTCTTCTATTTAATTCTATTGTTAACATATCAGAAATATTTGGGGCAAGGGTAAATGAATTACTGGTTTTCAAATAAAGTAATAAAAAATTAACTCTGAGTTTCAATGTAGAAGCAATTCATTCTTCATTGATGACAGGACTGCCACCTGAATTTGTAGGATCTGGCTTCCGTTGACTGGCTAGGCTGTACTTGCCTCTGTCCAAGCACGCCTCATGTATTATCTCTTTGCATCCTCCCAACAGCCTGAAGAGGTAGGTATTATTATTATCCACATTTGAAGATGGGGATTGGGGCTCAGAGGAGTGGGAACCTTGACAGAAGTCACGGAGCTAGTTCCAGACTCCCTGGAAATCACTGAATGAATGTAGGCTATTTTCTCCTGGGTGCCAGGCTGCTTGTGTCCAGCAGGGGGCAGAAAGAAACCAGAATTCAGAACCAGGCCCCATGTTTCCCAGCATTTCCCTTAGCCTTTCTTTGTGGTCGGAGATCTTGGTGATCAAAGCATCTGACCCCTCTTCTCACTTTACAATTGCATAAATTGAGGCCAGGGAGGGATGGTGGCTGACTCAGGTGGCAGAGCCGATCAGGAGCAGGAGTGGGACCAGAGCCCAAGGCTCCAGCTTCCCAGCAGCTTTGACCCTGGTTCTAGACACAGGTGACCCTCAGCACCTGGGGGGAGCCATGTTGGGCATGGATTCTGGATTGTGGCCTGGACTCTGACCCCAGCCGTGAACTCCACGGACACCTGTGGCTCCGCACAGCCCACACTGCCCTGCACACAGAAAGGCTACAGCTGTCATTTTCTGAGCAAGGCTCATCATCCCCAAGTCATGACTCAGTTTCCTGTGAGCGGGGAGAGCGTCTCTCTCATAGGACTACTGTGAGGGTCCATGAAAAGCACCTAGCACAGAGGACGTTCACAGGAAGCGGTGGCTGTATTATTGTTGCTGCTATTTTAGTATTAATGGCAAGTTGCTTGGCTACCGAGGGAGGCAGGTGTCCCTTATGCTTGTCCTAAGGAAGAGGAAGAGAGGCTCAGAGTGTCCCACAGCCAGTGAGTGGTGGAGCTGGAGGTTCTGTGACTCTATGCGCTGAACCCGAGGTGAAAGAGGGCAGCTGTCATGCTGTTATCATAACTCTCTAGGTCGGTACAATTACGGTCACATCTTACACACAAGCAGTCAGTTTGAGAGAAGTTAGGTGTCACATGGTGGGTGTGGAGCTGTAATAAGAGTTCCTGTCTGTCTGACTTCAGAGCCTGTGCTCTTAATTATTATTTTGCCCTCAACCACCGCCCTCTACTGCAGAAATGTGTAAGCAATCAATGCAGACTTTCTGTCATTAGGGTATGTCTGTGTGCATAGTCATTGGACCATGCAACATCAGAGGTACTTTCTACCAGTCCCCTGCACTCAGCTTAATCCATTCTAGAGTGTGATTTGAGTAAAATGTCTGAACATTACTCTTGGTCACTTTTTTTTTATTGTGGTAAAATATACATAACAAAAATTACCATGTTAACCATTTTTAGATGTACAGTTTAGTGGCATTAATTATATTCACATTGTTGTGCAACCATCAACTATTCATCTCCAGAACTTTTCATCACCCCAAACTGAAATGCTGTACCCATTAAACAATAACTCCCCACACCTGTCACTCCCAGCCCGGGGCACCCACCCTTCTACTGTCTGTCTCTGAATTGGACTACTGCAGGTATCTCATATTAGTGAGATCGCACAAGATTTGTCCTTTTGTGTCTGATTTCTTTAACTTAGCATGTCATCAAGGTCCATCTGTGTTGTCGCATGTGTCAGAATTTCCTTCCTTTTTAGGGCTGAATGATGTTCCATTGTATGTATATCCTACAGTTTTCTTATTCATTCATCAGTGACAAATATTTGGATTGTTTCCATCTTTTGGCTATTGTGAATAATGCTGCTACGAACACCGGTGTACAAATATCTATTCAATTTGTGGCTTTCAGTTATTTTAGGTACATACCCAGTAGTGGAACTGCTGGATCATATGGTAATTCAATGTTTAACTTTCGGAGGAGCCACCATCAGCTGTACCAGTTTACATTCCCTCTAGCAATGCACAAGGGTTCCAATTTCTCCACATCTTCACCAACACTTGTTGTTTTCTGGGGTTTCTTTTTTCCTTAATAATAACGATCCTAATGGATATAAAGTGATATCTCAATGTGGTTATGATTTGCATTTCCCTAATGGTTAGCAATGTTGAGCATCTTTTCATGTACTTATTGGCTATCCATACATATTCTTTGGTGAAATGTCTACTTAAGTCCTTTGCCTATTTCTAAATTGGTTGTTTGTTTTATTGTTGTTGAGTTGTAGAAATTCTTCTTTTTTTTTTTTTTGGTAGTTCCCTGGCTGGGAATTGAACCCAGGCTGCAGTGTTGAGAGCACTGAAGCCTATTCACTACACCACCAGGGAACTCCCTAGAAGTTCTTTATATATGCTAGATATTATAGGATATATGATTTGCAAATATTTTCTCTCATTATGTGAGTTGCCTTTTTACTCTGTTGATAGTATCCCTTGATGCTCCAAAGTTTTAAATTTGTGGGGGCGGGAGGGTTCCCTGGTGGCAGAGTGGCTAGGCTTTGGCACTCTCAATGCCATGGGCTAGGCTCGACTCCCAGACAGGGAAACACCAAAAAAAAAAAAAAAAAACCAAAAAAAAAAAACCCAAAGTTTTAAATTTTGATAAGTCTGAAAGTCCAATCAATCTATTTTTTTTTTCTTTTGTAGCCTGTGTTTTTGTCAGCCTGATAACCTTTAACTATATTTCTAACTATTCTAACGTGGAGGTCTCTCTCTATACAAAGTTCAAGCAATATTCTCCTTCAGTTAGGCCATTCATAAAAGAAATCCTTAAAAACAGTGAGGTTTCTGTGCTTTTTGTCAGACAGCACAAGTTGGAGGAGGCCCTGCTGCTTTGCAGGCCTTGGTAGACTGGTTGTACAAGGTGGAGCCACAGTTGGCCAAGGACCAGCCTGTGCACGGGGACCTCGACCTTGTCATGAACCTCATGGATGCCCATAATGTGAGGAGTGAGATCTGGGCTGCATGGGGGGTGTGGCCATAGGTAGGGGCCTCCACCTGTGGGTACCTTCTGCTCATGCTAACCTTCCAGGGAGAAAGGAAATCTGAAAGAGCCCAGATCTCTGCTTGGCAGGGGGCCGGCTCCTTGCTCTGTGTGTTTAACAAACTACTGCTGGGATTCTGCATCAGTCACAGAGAATTTACCCAAATTGGTTAGATTCAGATTTCGTGATGTGTAAACTGCACTTGGAGAGGTTTCCCCACTTCCATCTCCACTCCCATTCCCAGTCCATTCATCCGGGTGTCTCTCATATGGGTCACAAAATGGATTTAATTTCAGGTGGAAACCTTTAAAGATACCCATTTCCACTGACTCTCAAAATAAATGTAAGAAGTTTTTAACCACTTTTGAACCATACACATCAATATGTAGTGTAGCCTGAGCCTGTCATGTTGAGCTGCATAATGTTCTTTTGCTTCAGGAGGATGGATTTTAATGAAGTGACACTTTTATCATATCTCTATTAATGTCCTTTATCTTGAAGACTAGTTCACCTGATATTAACATAGCTACTTTAGCCTTATTACTCTTTAATTTTCATGATTTTATGAGGGACATCTGGAAAGTATCTAGCCCTGCAATATGAAAAGTAAAGGCATTTATTTATTTATTTATTTTTAAATTTATGTGGGCAGCTCCCTGGCCGGGAATCGAACCCAGGCCGCAGCGCTGACAGCGCCGAAGCCTTAGCCACTACACCACCAGGGAGCTCCCCAATAAAGGCATTTATGGCTGGATTTTTTCTGGACAGCCCTTGTATCTTTATTTCATCAATTTACTTTCAACCCATGTTTTTCTATTTATCGTACATGTCCTAGACAGCCAGTCATTTGTTTGTTTGTTTTTTTCTCCCTTAACTCGTCTGACAATCTCTGACTTTCAATTGTAGCATTTAGTCTATTAATAGGAGGTGACCTGACCCCATTGGCTGCAGATTCTCCATTATGTTTATTATGCTTCTTGCCATGTAAGCACACCTTGGGAACACGATGAGCTGGATTTTCCCAGCATCCTAGACGCAGCCAGCCAGGAGCATGAGTAAGGCACCCTTTAGGCCCCTCCGCAGTCACTTAATGAGGCGTTATTGTGCACCTACCCCATGGTGACCTCTGTGTTTGACATGGTCATGACATAGGAACTCAGGACCGGATCCTGTGATCATATTAAACAGGTCTTCAGATCACAAAATGCAAAGGTTAAAGGTGTCAATGATAACACTGTATGATCTCCATTCCTGTAGTATCTTTTTTTATTGAAAACTGTTCTCTCTGCTCTTTTAAACTGCTGTTTCATTTTTATATAGGGAGGTCTTGGTGATCATGAATTTAACCTTGTGTTTTTCAGTAATGAAAATTTGTGGATTTGCATTGTGGCTGGAGTGCAAGAAAATCAGTCACGTAGCTAGAGAGTGAGCCTAGCTAGCCACCACCCTCCATACTCCAACACAACTTCATGCTTCTGTTCATTGCTTCCCATGCAGCAGTGAACAATTCTTAATGGAAGGATTCATGAAGTCTGGAGGCTACTCCTTTCTCCGAGACTAGTAAATTCAGCGAATATTTATTGCAAGCCCAAACACGAGCCTGGCACTGGGATCCAAAGATAAATTGGAATGATAGTCTCTGCTTGAGAAGTTCACAGTGGCGAGAGGGAGTAGACACAGCAAATATGAGAACAAATAAATAAATGCCCTACAGTTCGATACAAGAGTGAGTTGTGGGGAGGAGTGATCTATCTACCCATGAAGGTGGTGAGGCCATCAGGAAGACACATTGTTATTTCACCTGCATCTCAAAGAGAGAGTAATACTGGACCAGGCAGGCAAAGGGGATCTGGACATTATCCATAAAGTAAATCACATGTGCTAATTAACAGAAATGTCAACAGTAGGACAGGTGAGGGGCCCCCAGGTAGTCCCATGTGACTGGAGCAAAGTATATACCATTAGTGGCTAGATAAGACTGTGAAGAGGGGTCAGCAGTAGGGACCAGGTGACAGTTGCCAAATCACTGAGTGCTGAGTATTTGATCACATAGTGCTCTTTTGATCCCCAAGATGTGGTCTTCAAACCTGCCCCCTCCCCATGGTCAAATGCATTTGGAGGACATCTAGTTAAAGCTAAGCAGGTTTCTTTACTGCAGTACTTCTCAGGGCTTACAAAATGACAAGTGTATTAGGGCTCTCCTTGGGGAAATGTAGCATACAGCATTTACTAAATGCCTTTTTCTAGGAAACACCTCTAAAACCTCAGTTTGGGAAGTTCTGCTGTTAGCACTGAAATACCATGGAAGGATTGTGAGTGGTTGACAGATAACAGATTTTTATTGAGAAATTCAGTCTGGGGAACGAGGAGTGTGGGAGGGACGGGGAATAAGATGAGAACCCAGGAGGCCTGTTGGAAGCCTGTTACAGGCGCCCAGGTGGGA
>PVJL010000137.1:410165-573423 GCA_004026885.1 Lyroderma lyra | reverse complement strand
AATAAACGTTTTTAGAGAGCAATATGAGGTTCACAGCAAGACTAAGCAGAAGGTACAGAGATTTCCCACATACTCTCTGTACTGCACATGCATAATCTTGTCCATTAACAATCCCTACCAGCCTGGTACATTTGTTATAATTGTAAATCTACATTAACACATCATTACCACCCGAAGTCCATAGTTTACATTGCTTTTTAATATTAATTGCATTTACAAGTGGGCCATGGTACTTTGGATAGTCAGTTAATATAACATTGTTTGAGTCCTCTTTTTAAACACAGATAATGGCTAAACTTCATAGTGTTTCATTTATGTCTGGAACTTTGCTAAAGCTATAAATATTTGTGTGCTTATATTTGTATGTGTATATGTAACATATATACAAATATATTACATATACACATACACACATACATATGTAGTTATAACTAATCTGACAATAATGATGTGAGATAAAGTGGGTTACAGTTATTGCACCCATTTATAATGATAAAAGCTGATCAGAGAATTTATATCATTTGCTTGAGTAGTAAACTTGGCCATTGTACCTGGCCACTGAGTTTCAGAGTTTTTTCTCTTGATTATTGTGTGCTAATGTCTTTTGAAACATATTATTTAACACTTATAAAGCATGTTACATAAATGAGACATTCTTCTAGGCATTTTAGAGATAACTCATTTATCTTACAACAATCTTATATTCCTTTATAAAAACCCAGACAAACGTTGCCTAATCTATAGTTTCTCAGCACTTTTTAATCTATATTTTGTCTTGCTGAACACTCAATTCTCAGGTTTTTCTTTTTTCCTGATACCACCCTCAAGAGGGGATAATCCTTAGCTACTTGAAATTGCTCATATGGAGAAAATTGAATTCATTAGACTACATTTACATCAGTTGATATTGATTTGGACAAGTTTTATTTTAGGTGATCCACTTACACAAATAAAAAACACATTTCTCAAATATAAAAATAAGACAACATTGACTATATATGTTTTAAAATACACAACACATCTTATCATTATTGTGATACTATTTCTACTGCTGTTGGAAATCAGGCACCTGTTGATTAAAGTCCAATATCCTCCACATAGTCCTTCCTAACCTGACCCAAGTAGCGTTCCAGGCTCGTCTGCAGTTCTCCCACGTGGCACACTGCAGCCTTGCCACAGCAAGAAACGCGTTCTGTGCCGTGAATGCAGAGGTCAGAGCCAGACTGCTGAGCTTCACAGCCTCCTTCTATTCTCCTCAGCTGTGTGATCTCAGGCAGATTACTTAAACTCTCTGTGTCTCAGTTTCTTCCACTGTAAAGGAGGAGAGAGAAAAATGGTAATTTTCTAATGATGTTCTTTTAAAAATTAATGAATTAATACACAAAAACACTGAGAACAGTACCTAATCCATAGTAGGCATAATATAAAGTTCAGCTACTACTGTTTTTACCCCAAACATGCTGTATATTTTATAATCATAGACTTTTGTTAGGTCTGAGTAGTTTTCCTAGTGAAATGTTCTGCCCATTTATTCCCTTGTTCTTCTGACAAATACTCCATTTCTGAAGAGGCTATTAGCATAATGGTTAATGGTATGTAATTTGATACTAGTCTGGCTGGCCTTGAAGTCTGTCTCCATTCCTTGATAGCAAAATGACTTTGAGAGTATTAAAATCACCAATACTCAGTTTCTTGTTTATACAGCAGAGATAATTGTGCTATCTATCTCCCTCTGTTTTTATGAGAATTAAAGATGTCATTTGTATGAAACACGTTTCACAATGTAAACACTCAATAAACATTAATTATTGAGACATCGCTTTTCAGCTTTCTCCCGCATTTCCCCTAGCCCAAGGCAGAGTTAAGCTCTCCTTTATTATTGTGCCCGTGGTACATTAGCAATGCGTTTATCTACCTGTATTATAGTTATTTATGTATCTAATTGCTAGAGGTTGATTTGTTGAGTTGCATTTTACACAGTATTTGAAAAAAAAATTGGTTGACTCCTGTCATGATTACAAGAGGTAGAATTTAAGTTCACTTTGTATTACTTCAAGTAAAAGGAGTTATGTGACTTTTTCCAGTTGAAAATAGAGAGAAAGGGAACAGTGTGTCATATGTGTTGGGAAAACTGGGAGACAGCTGCTTAAAGGGAAATAGCAAGGAAGTAGGAATACTTTTTCTGTATTGAAGGTTATTAGGGTGCTGTCATTTGAACAGATTTGCTGCCATTAATGATTTTCTAACTTAGACTTTTTACCACTCCCCATCTCCCCATGCCCAGGGAAGAGGGGCTTCAGACAGAAAGTCTAAAGAGATGAGAGGAATTTGCATGTACTAAATTCCTTCTGGAATACCATCATTAATGATTGTCCGTAGGAAAGTCCTTTCATGTCCTTTTGGGTAGCTTTTATTTCCACAGTGGGCCTAACGATTGATAAGCTCCTGCCTAGCCTAAAACCAGCTTGTGCTGGTGAGTGTAGATCTTTTCCAGTTCTGCATGCCATTCTTACTGGCTTTGAAGTCTGTGTTAAATTTTTAATTAATGTATTCCTGTGTACGTATGTGTGTGTGTGTGTGTGTGTGTGTGTGTGTGTGTGTATAAAAACCTTCTGATACCTAGATTGCAGCTGTGAGAACAGGGTTTGAATTGTGATGGTCCCTAGAAGAGGGCAAGATGAGCGGCCAGCCACGAAAAGCCTGTGTAAATGACAGAGAAGAGATGAAACCCAGCTGGTAGTGTACTCCGAGTGAACGTGAGGGCTCATTCTCTCATAAGCCATTTTCTCTGCCTTCTTGTTCTTGCTTCATGAATCTCGCTGATACAAGAAAAAGACACACAGTTAATGTTGGTTTCCAATGTACTGTGCTAATCACCTGGACCTACTGAAAGGGACAAGGAACAATAATATGGACCGCCATTTTGAATATATTAAGTTTAAAAGCCCAATGAGATAGCTACATGTGGGCCTGTGGAGAGTATTCTGTAGAGAGTATTCTGTGGAGAGTATTCTGTGGAGAGTATTCTGTGGAAATACTCTCCACTTTACAGTATGAAAAGGTTTTCTTTTCCTTTTCTCCTAACACCTTCTATTTTCTAAAGGCAGTGTTAGCAGATCATTAGAGTTCTCAGTACATAGTATTTTAAAGCCGAGTTATTATGATGTTTCTTGTTATTTGAATAAGGATGTGCCCACATGTTTTAAGATTAAAATATACCAATTACATACAGGAGAAAAAAATTCTCCCTCCTAATTTGTCCCATACCATCTAGTTCCCTTTCCTGGATGAAATGATGTTTCCAGTGTCTTTTGAATATTTCCAGAAAGATTATAATAAACAGTTGCATTTTATTTATTTACTTTTTCCCTTTAATATCCTATTATCTTCACTGTGTGCTTACTTAATAAGGTATTTTGAGACCATTCCTACTAAATAGAGCTTCCTTCTTCTCCCTACTTCCCCTCTTTTTGCAGCTACATTGCTACGTTGCAAAGCTTTCACTGTTTTTAAACTTATTATACATGTGATAAATTATATATATTATATTACTCGGAGTTTAACACATGGTGAGTGTAGAATAAATGATAGTCTCTTTCCTTTTTCCTTGTATTTTGGAGATACGATGAGACTAGTCCAAAACGAGAGGCCTGACATAAATTTATCTGTCCTATTTACCTAGCTTTGGCCTTAATGCTTTGTTCTAATAACTGAGCTTATGTGCTATTCTCAACACCGAGTCTTGTCCCAGTTCTCTTAATCATGTCCCTGTTTGACTCATAAGAACTTGCTTTGATTGCTTTTAATTATCTTTTTTTCTTACAAGGACTGAGCATCTGTTTATTCTTTCCTAGTCCTGTCTTAGGCAGTACTCATGGGTTGAGGTGGGTGCTGGAGATCTTCCAGCTAAAATTAAAGGAAAAAAAAAAAGTGGAAAAGAGAAGTAAGACTATCGGAGTATAAGCATTCAACTATCTTAAGAAATTTCTACTTTTGATGTTACTAATGTGCTTCTTGGTCCAGCATGAGTGAGAACATTATTATGATGCACCTGATGATACACTAAATCAGAAACCCTGGATCAATATCTGCTTCCTCTATAATGGAAGTCTCATCCTTTGTTTCAAAAAAAAATCAATGGAGACTTTTAAGTGTATTTGTAGCAGTAACTTTGCATCATGGCTAGACTTGAGTCAAAAACTGGTGTTAGTAATAGGAATCTAAAATCTTTGTATATATGCATTTGCAGTTTTGCCAAGAGAGAGGATATTGATATCATGCTATACTGATTCAAATCTTTTTTGCATCCTTCTTCTTAAAAGACGAGAGTGTTGGCAGCCTTCCCAACTAATGGAAGATTTCCAGAGGCCAAAAAATAAAAATAAAAATAGTGACTATCAAATTCTGGCTTCACTATCAATGGAACAATCACTTAGAAAGCACTAGGTTTAAACAACTTGCTCTAGAATGTTCATTCAGACTTATCTAATACCAAAAGTGTCCAGGTCTCCTTGAAAATATGTATTCCGAAATTGAAACATGAGTATTCAGAATCAATCCATTACACGCAACTATGAAAGTAATGGACAAAAGCAATATTGAAATTTCTGGAATTTAAAATGATAATTTTAAAATTTAAAATGATAATCATTTTAAAGATTGCTGAAGAAAAATTGCAAAATTCTTTGTTATTAGGGAATGCTACGTTTATGAACTTTTATAAGTAATCCTCTCTTATTTAATAACAGTAATGAATATTTTATTCATGAGAATTACACTTACACACTTTTATCTTCATTCTAAATTTTATAACTCAGATTCAGTATGAATAAGTATGAGTTAGTTTAATTGACTCCACATAAAATAAGACCTTTAAAAACAATGAATCAACCCCTAATTTGTATATTGCTAAGTGCAGCATGATTAAAAGAGATTAAACACCTAATAATATTTTAAAAATTTAATAATAACGTATATTGTTTTGAGTAAAATGCCTAAAAACAGCAAAGTAATCCACATTTAAATGCAGAAAAGAAATAGAGAAGAATCTTTTCTCTGTGTGAAAATAAAATGAGTTTTGACACAAGAAGAGTTTGGTTTGAATTTTTACTTGGCCTCTAATTAACTCTGTGAACTTATACTTCATCTTTCTGACTCCCACTTTCTTCTATATAAAAATTGGGTAATTTTCAGTATAGTTTAAAATTAATTTTAAGACAAATGATAATCACAAAAGAAAAATAATTAGATTACATATTCAGTATCTGGGACATCGTCAATAAATGTTAGTTTTCTAAAAGTGTCAAGTGTAAAGACAGTAAAAAAAAGAAGTTAAAATATTCTGTATTTAATAACTAGATTGAGCTCTCAAAAGTAGACGTACCACTCCATTTGTTTCTTCAGTAAATATTTATTGAACAAGACTGTTTCATGTGCTTCACTAAACCCTAAAGATACAGAAACATGATTTTATGGAGAAAAAGAAAGAAAACAGACTATGTTGGTAATGTGGAGGGAGAGGGTGTTAAAGTTTAAATAGGCTAGCTAAGAATGGCTGCATTGAAAAAATAAGGACCTAACGGCAGTGAGAGGTTAAGTCCTGTGTGTATCTAGGTCCTAATCTGAATATCAAATTCTAAGGCTGAGGGCAGGGCTGAGTGTTCAAGAGTAGCAAAAATTCACTCATAATTAGACTTAACTTTGCTGCTGAGAAGGGTGGAATGGACAATTGCAGGGGCATGGAGAGACCAATTGCAGTGATCCAGGTGGGATATGATGATGATTTAGGGCTGAGATTATGGCAGTGCAGGTGATAAAAAGGGATTAAGCTCTGGAAATATTTTTATTTAAATCAAATAGGATTTGCTATAATGCGTTGGACATGAGATATGAGAGAAAGAAATGAGTCAATGATGCTCCCAAAAACATGGCCTGAGCCAGTGGAAAGATCGTATTTCCATCAAGTGAGATTGAATTAAGTGTTACGAACAGGTGTTTTTGTTGGTTGGTTGTTTTTGATGGGGAATGGGAGTGTTGTATGTGGTGGTTGAACAGAAGCTCACTTTGGGACATATTAAAAATGAGATATCTATGAAATTGAGCACATATATCTGTCATTTAGGGAAGCAGTTCATGTTCCAAATTATGCCTATACACATATAATTGGTTAATAATAATATAGCATGTATAAATAGAAGTTACAAGTTTAGAACAGTGGGGAGTGCAACATTAATAGTTAGGGATGACGTTGAAGAAGAAATAAAGTTCTGGGATGGTGTGACTATTAGAGCTGAATGAAAACCAGAGACTATGCTGTGATGGGATCTAAGTAAGTACAAACTTCAATGTACAGGGTGTACTGAACTGTAAAATTTGCTTCTGAAAGGTCAAATCTAGAAGTGAAAATTTACCATTTGAGTTATGTGATAATCATTTGAAAACCAGACAAGAGTTTTGGTCTGGTGAGGGCTCAAGAAAGCTTGGTAAGAAAGTGATTAGAATTTAACTATTGTGGGGATGGAAAGAGGGGTCACATTAGGTGGTGAACATATTATGCATCAAGTTGACAATGCACTGTGGAATTGTATGCCTGAAACCTATGTAATCCTTGCTAACAGATGTCACCCCAATAAGTCTAACAATAAAAATGAATTTAAAAAAAAAAAAAAAAGAATTTAACTATTGTGAAGAATTTAGTTGTATAGAAAGAGAGAAGTGGTACACACATAATTTATTATTAGCTATTAAAACATTAGTTATGAAGATTAATTTGAAAATATATTATAATTTGATCTAAAATATCTAAATAGATAGGGATGATTTGATTGTAACTGAACTTTGCATTTTTGCTAATTGTGCGTAATATTTTGTCATTTTAACATTAATCTTTATTTTTTTTGAAAGTGGCTCAAGAGACTTTATTTTGTTTTTTATATGTGGGTAGTTCCCTGGCTGGGAATCGAACCCAGGCCACAGCGTTGAGAGCGCTGAAGCCTTGGCCACTACAACACCAGGGAACTCCCAACATTAATCATTTTTAAAAGCTAGAAATACAGCCCCACCATCTGTACCAAAAGTCAATTCCACAATCCTAACATGCTAAAAACACCTTCATAACTAAAAGGTAGACATTGGTGGATATTTAATTACTTTTGTCAGTGGGGTTTGCATGGTCCATGTAAGAATAATATTCTGTTTATTCACAATAAATCTTACCTGTTTTAAAATTGTACTAAAACTTACTAAGGCTTAAATGGAATTCTTAAAAATGCCTTCAGATTTATCTACTAAAGAAGATAAGCTGGTAGGCCCTGACCTTAATTTTAGTTTTAGTTTACTATTTAACTCATACATATTTCTTAGGCAGTAGTTTTAAATTTTAAAGAACTGTTAAATTTGTGTATAGAAACAAGCAATATTTGTTCATCAGAAATATTTCTTAGCTTTAGCTAAATAAATTTATAATTAGAGCTTAAAATATATTTATATATTTTATGCATTCCAAAAGCTTGTGTTATAATTCTCCTTAGGAAAGTTTGCTTGCTTTACCCTCAAAACTTAAAAATTAGTTGCATTTCCATTGAAGTTATCCTTTTTTATTCTTTTTTAAATTATATTTGACATACAATATTTTATTGGTTTCAAATGAACAGCATAGTGATGAGACATTTATATAACTTACAAAATCCTCATTCCAATGCATCTGGTTCTCCTCTGACACTGTACATAGTTCTTACAGTTTATTGACTGTATGCTACATGCTGCACTTTACATCCCAGTGACTATTTGGTGACTAAGAAGTTGTATTATACTTGATTTTCTCCCCCTTTTTACCCACCCCTTCAGCTCTCCTCCCATCACCCCAACAAATCTAGTCCCCATCTGACACCATACAAAGTTACTGTAACATTATTGAGTATATACCCATGTTATACTCTATATCCCCATAACTGTTGCTTTGTAACAATCATACTAAACTTCTCAATCCCTTCCCACTATTTTACCCACTCCCCCATCCCTCTTCCCATCTGGCAACAAATTGAATGTTGTCTATATCTGTGTATTGTTCCTGTTCCACTTGTTAATTTTCTTCTTTGGATTTCACCTGTAAGCAACAAGAATTTGCATCTGTCTTCCTCTGTTGGACCCTCTACTCAGTGCAATACCAGACTCTGTGTTTTTGACTAAAGCATTTAATCTGTATAACATGAAAGTAACTGTTGATAGATATATAGCTGTTGCCATTTTTATTATTCATAATTTTTGCTTCCCTTCCTCCCTCATCTTAAAAAGTCCCTCTACCATTCCTTGTAGTACTGGTTTGGTGATGATGAACTCCTTTAGCTTTTTCTTGTCTGGGAAACTCTTTATCTGTCCTTCAATTTTGAATGATAGCCTTGTTGAATACATTAGTCTTAGCTGTAGATCCTTGGTTTTCGTCACTTGGAATATTTTCTGTCAGTTCCTTCTGGTCTGCAAAGTTTCTAATGAGAAATCCACTGAGAGTCATGTGAGTGTCCCCTTGTAAGTTCTTACTTGCCTTTCTCCTGCTGCTTTAAAATTTTTCTTTTTGTCCTTTAGTTTTGCCATTTTAATTATGACGTGTCTTGGTGTGAACCTGTTAGGGTTTATCTTGTTTGGGGCTCTGTGTTTCCTGAGCTTGTGTGTCTGTTTCCTTCACCAAGTTAGGAAAATTTTTAGTCATTGTTTCTTCAGATGGGTTCTCAATTTCTTGCTTTCCCTTCCCCTTCTGGTACTCCCATGATGCAAATGTTAACGCCCTTAAACTATCTTTGGTGTTTTTTGTTTTTTGGATTTTTTTTTTTTTTTGGATTCTGTTTTCTCTTTGCTGTTCTGATTGGTATTTCCTGCTACCTTCACTTCCAATTCACTAATTACTGCTTCTGCTTCATCTAGTCTGGAGGTTCCTTCTATTTCATTTTTCATTTCCTTTATTGTAATCTTAATATTTGTCTGGTCTTTTTCAGTAGTTTCTGTCTCTGTCTTTATACTTGCTATCTCTCTGCTAAATTTTTCATTAATTTCCTTGATCACTATTACAACTGTTGTTTTGAAATCTGCTTCTGGTAGGTCGTTTGCTTCTATCCTGTTGACTGCGATTTTTCTGCTGTTTGAATTTCTTTGGAGCTGTATTGCTTTGTTTCCTCATTCTGGCAGCCTCTCTGTCAGTAGATATTCTGCTCCTTAATCCGACACTCACTGCTGCAGTGTCTTCAGGTCTCAGGTGCTAATACTGGGAAGAGGTGGGCGGGGGCAGAGGTCTGGAAGGGCGGGTGTGGGAAGGCAAGCAGGTTCCTGCCTTTGCTTCCTATCTAGCTCTATGGACAGCGCTGGTAGTACAGGCTGTGGGCTTAGGCCTTTTTGTTTTCGATTTGCCTCTGAGGTCTCTGCCCTGCATTTTGGGATCTGCTGTCTTGTTAGCTGGTCCCACACATGGGACAGGTTGTGGGCAGAGAAATGCACACACAGCCTTTTCAGAGAGACCCTGTTATGGCTCCTCACTGCCCCTGACACTGCTCCTCTTCTCAGAAATCGGGCTGCCGTGTCTTACAGCACTGGTTCTGCACCTCTTGGGGGCCACAATGAGGTCTGGTTGCAGCATCTCACAGTCCCAGCCTCCGGTGCCCCTCTGCCCACCTGTCGGTACTTTGATGCCGTCTCTTAGCTGTATTTGTGCATTGGGTAGGGAATCTTTTGATGACTTTTGATTGTGTTGTTAGTTGTAACCACCAGAAGAGTTTTCCAGGGGTGTCTATCACACCACCATTTTATGGGCCTCCTTTTTCGTTCTTGTTACCTTTTCCGGTGGTAATTAAATCAACTGGTGATCAAACCACGTTTGTTGTCTCATTGTTCCTGACAGTTTATTTAAGACATATTTATTTTGCATGAATTTTAATCCAAAAATAGTGGACAAATATTTTACCTTACATTGCATACAAATTTATATATTTTCATTAAGTTATTTGATAATGTTTTAGAATTTAATTGAGAAAGCTCAATTTCTTCCAATCACCTCTAATGAAGTACATCAGTTCTTTCTACTTAGCTAGGAGGTGACCTCCCATTAACAATTTCTCTGCACTCTAGCAATGCTGAATATATTTTGGGAACACATTAATAATTTCAGATATTGTATTACGGAAATAATATGCATATCTGAAAATGTCTAAGCCATTGTTTGTAATTTAAATAAGAAAATCCTACTCTTTCAGGCAAAGTTTACTTAAGTTACTGAATTAATTTATTTTAATTGCTTGAGTATGATTCAAGTGTAATTTGATTCAGTTATTATGTCACATATTTTATACTTTTACATATTAGAACTATTCTATATATTACATATTTTGAAATATTTTATATCTTAAGACTGTAGTGTAATTGATTCCATTGTTGATCAATGATTGAAAAAATAAAGCCCAGGTGTGCTTACTTTAAACATCTTTGAAAACAGGTGGAGGACTAATGGACAAAATTTAATATATATTAAGTATGTTATACATTTTAAAAATTTTATTTATAAAATTTGAGTGTCATCAGTTGGCAAGATTATATAGGTTTCAGGTTTACAATTCTTTGATACATCATCTATGTGTTGCATTGTGTAATCAGCACCCAGAGTCAGTTCTCCTTCCATCACCATGTATTTGAGACCCCCTCCCCCACCCCTACCCCAGTCACCCTCTCATTTTTTGTCATAAGATTACGAACTTTAAAAAAACTATCAGTATGAGAAGTCATCATTTATGCTTTTGTTTTTCCCTCTGAAAGTGTTAAAAAGTGGTTGATTTTCTTCAGATTTGTGAGTTTTTTTCTTTATGATGTGCTTGTCAAAACATGGAGCTAACTTGGGACAGAGTATTCTGAAGCTGCAACAGTGCTACTTAGAATGTTACGTTTTACATTGTAATGTAGCTGTGTGATGAAGGCCAGCTGGTGCATTTAAGTGTCTTATGGGAAATTTTCATCTGATCATTATTATGATTTGTGGTTTTATACAGACTCACTTAATCATTCTTACTCAGCAGGCACTTCTGAAGCTGCTGAAGGCTTTCTCTTTCGCTGAGTAATTTGTGCTATTTGTTGTACTATTGTTTGTTTGCCCAAGGAGCAATGTACCACTGAGGCTGAATTTATAGTAATGGTTTGAATGGACTAGCAGGTAGTACTGTGTTCTTTATGTTAATATTACTATATAACTTGGATTAGCACAATTATTATGCACCTATCCAATCATAATTCTCTCTTGAACCATCTGAAAAGCCAGCAGGGAATTGATTATTTTCTGGCAAAGTGAGTTAACTGTTTGCTGTGCTTTGGTTATATTTCTTTACTCTAAAGATACTAGAGTTTAATATTTTGGCATGTTTCTTTAATAGTAGTAACCTGCTACTAGTAAGTTCACATAGATTAATTCTACTTTCATCATTATCAAAAATTGCTGTAACATTTATATTTGGTTGTAAACAGAGGCTATTGATGTCTAATATGTTTCAGGAAAATACATTCATACAAATACATTACTTTTTTGCATTTATGGAATATGACCTTACTTATAGGAGTTATATTCTTAAGTACAGCATGTTTTGGGATATGGACACACACACCCACACACATACACACACCAGGGGTGCCAAAAAATATACATACATTTTAATCGATGTTATCTAGGTGTTACATAAATACTGATTGTAACCACTTCGAGTACCTCTTGTAATTGCAGAAGGCAATCTTTTGTATTGGTATATATTGAGTATTGCAATTTTAATACAGTTTTTTCCTTTCTTAAAATATGTATATATTTTTGACACCTCTGTGTGTTTGCCTGTGTGTGTGTGTGTGTGTGTGTGTGTGTGTGTGTATTCACAGGAATGAAGGAAAGTACAAAACATCAGGTAATCCCCAAATACCCATTAAAAACATTTTTCCTTTCCTTTTCTCACATCTGCCTTCTGAAATAATCAGGGACTTTAAAAACACATTCTCTTTTCTGAGTGAGTTAAATACTACCAAAATGTCACTGAGACATAAGGACATAGAAGGTAAAATAAAAATCCATGTTAGTAAAATTCTTGATATAGTCATCATAAATCTAGGGAAGCTCTTTACACAGATATTTATCAGAAAATCTATGTATCTTTTACCCTTCTTCTGTCTCACGTGTCAGAGATCCCTCTCGATCTTGCTTCTGAAATATATAAATTACACATTGAAATTAGATGCCAGAAAATGCAATTTCCCTGATCTATTTCAGCTTTTCTCTCTTTCTGTAAGAAGTCACATGACTGTAGCTGCACTGTACCAGATAACTTTGATATATTTTATGGGTTTAGAATTACGTACTTGTTATGAAATACTACAAGTTCTCAAGTCCTGTAATACTCTGTTTTCTGAAATCTTGCTTCTGGAATCTGCAGTTATCTGTAGACTTTTATGAGCATGAAAGAAATATAAGAGATGAGTGTACATTGACATTGAAGTCCCACAGAAATTAAAAAGAAGTGTCGACATTCCATAATAAAATTGTAAACCTCTATACTAAAGTCCCAAACCTGAATATTAAAGAGAAAGAACTAATAAATGTCAGCCTGAAGATCTGTGTAACTGATAACTGACAGGAAAAGGAAAATGCCCACATGTGGATGAAAAAGGTCAATGAACCCTTCAAACCAGATTCCAATAAGGTGATAAAGATATATGAGACAACTCTTTTCAGCTATTGGAAGGCTGTAAAGGACTCTGATCCCCAAGACCTCTAAGAGAAGGAGGATCACATTCACTGGGCATCAGGCAGCTATGCAGGTGAACCCAGAGCAGATAGTTGTGGCTGAGTTGGGAGGCAGAACTCAGAATTTGGGGCTACTAAGGTGGGAAAAGTTTGAGGTTGGGCTAATAGATAAAAAGGTGCTGATCAGAGGAAGAACTTACTAAGTCTGTATAGGGACATCTTTCACCTTTGGCCAAATACACGAGATTAGCCAGTTTATGGCAAGATGTGGCTCATGGGAGCTGTGAGTTAAATGGAGATTTTGAAGGGTAGGTATCTAACAAGGCAGAAAACTGAGACCTCTGTGAATCTGTATGGGCTCAGTTGACACCTAGGTAAGTTGGGTTTTAGAATCAAGGCTAAATTAACAATTCTGCAATATGTTTTTTAAATTAAATTTGTTGGGATGACATTGGTTAGTAATATTATATAGGTTTCAAGTGTGCAGTTCTGTAATATACCATCTGATATTGCATTGTGTTCACCTCCTTCTGTCACCATGCGAGTCTGACAATTAAGTTTGCGAACTCATTCTAGAAAAAGTGCTACATATCTCATTGCTGAATATTGCTATGGTCATCTTCGAAGTCCTCCCCTTGGGAAGCTATGCACCGATGCCAGTGCCTAGTCCACTCTTCAAAGCAATCTTGGAACCTTTTTCTGGAATGGCCATCAGAGCTATCTTCATTTGACCCTTGATGTCCTAAATGTTATCAAAATGTCTTCCTTTCAATATTTCTTTTACCTTCAGGTAATGAAAAAGTCATTGGGGGCCAGATCAGGTAAGTGGGGAGGGTGTTCCAATACAGTTATTTGTGTACTGGCTAAAAACTCCCTCACAGACAGTACCCTGTGAGTTGGTGCATTGTTGTGATGCAAGAGCCATAAATTGTTGGCAAACAGTTCAGATTGTTTTCATCTAACTTTCTTATGCAGCCTTTTTAGCCCTTCCGAATAGTACACTTGATTGACTGTCCAGTTGGTACAGATTTATAGTGAATAATCCCTCTGATATCAAAAAAAGATGAGCAACTTTGTTTTGACTCTTGATTTGGACTGATGGAGCATTTTTGGTCATGGAGAATCGTGCATTTTGACGCTTTATTTCAGGGTCATGCTGGTACACCCATGTTTCATCACCAGTGATAACACGGCCAAAACATTGTCTTGCCTCTCCAAAAGGTTTTGGCAAACTTTAACTCTCTTTTGCTTTTGTTCATCAGTGAGCTTCTTCAGGACCATTTTTGTACACACGTGTCTTATGCCAACATTTTCAGTTAAGATTTTTCTGTTTCTCCATCAATGTTTACTTGGTCAGCTATGCTTCTCACAGTCAGCCTACGATTTTGAAGCATAATTCACTGAATTCTTGCAATGTTTTCATCAGTTCTGCTCATTACCGGCCACCCTGACCTCTCTTCATCAGTGATGCTTTCTCTCCTCTCATAAAACTGTTTAATCCATTTGTACACTGCTGTTTTCTTCCTGGCATTATCCCCATAAACTTGGACTAACATATACCTGATTTCACTTCCACTCTTGCCAAGTTTAACAAAAAATTTAATGTTTGTTTGTTGCTCTAATGTAAGCTCTGATGTTCTTGTGATGGCACACAGAAACACACAACAACAATAATGAATGTCATTAAGCAAGACACCACCACACGTCAACACGAACACAGCTGTGAGACACAGATACCAAGGTTATGACACCTTACCGTATTTGTATGGTGCTACCAAAGTAATTGCGTGGTGGCAAGTTCACAAACTTAATTGTCAGACTCATATTTGACCCCCTTTACCCTCTTCTTTCACGCTTCTCCACCCTCTCCCTCTGGTAACCAATGTATCATTGTCTGTGTCTGTGAGTTTTTGTTTGTTTGTCACTTTCAGTTTTATATCCTACGTATGAAAGAACTCATATGGTTCTCGACTTTTTCTGTCTGACTTATTTCATTTAGCGTGACATTCTCAAGATCCACCCCCTTTTGTCACAAATGGCAGTATTTCATCTTTCCTTATGGCTGAGTAATATTCTATTGTGTATATGTCCCACATATTCTTTATTCAGTCATGTATCAAAGGACACTTCTGTTGTCTCCATATCTTTGCCACCTTGAATAATGCTCTGCAGTTATCTTAAAATGTGATCCATGAGCCCCTGAGTCTCTAAGACCCTTCTAGTGGTCAATTAGGATAAACTATTTTATAGTAATAATAATAATAATTCATAATAATTTTCCATTTATTTTCACTGTGTTAACAATTGCAGTTATGTCACCAAAGTATGGTGACTAGAACTCTGGTACTTTAGCCTAAGTTAAATCAGTAGTAACAAACTATGGTAATAGTCATTTTATTCTTTACCGCCATGAAATTGCAGTGGAAATATGTTTCACTTAAGTATATCCCTGATAAAGTAGCAAAATATATAAATTTCATTAGCCTCAATTCTGATATGCCTTTTAATAATCTATATGATGAAATCAGATGACTGTATAAAAACCTTTCTGCTGCAGAATGAGGTTAAAATGGTTTTGTCAAGGGTAAGCACTTATATGGTGGAGTTGCAAAATAGCTTCCTCCTCTTCACAGAATAACAATGTATATAAGATAATGACTAACAGAGAAGTATGGTTATTCTCTCTTGTGTATTTGAAAGACATTCTCAATAATGAGTGAAGTGGACCTGTCACTTTAAAGGACACATCTGAGAAATAGCAGACAGAAAATATACTAGAATTAATGCTGGTAAACATTTTCCAAAATTGGTGAAGTGCAAAACTGACAGTTCTAAGAAGTCCAGCAAATATCCAGCAAGAGGAAAATTACACATTCCACAAAGGCGAACAATGATATGAATAATGACTAACTTGTCATCAGAAACAATGGAGGCATGAAGACAATGAAATTACATATTTCAAGCACTCAAAAGGAAAAAAAAAAAACATTAAACCAGAAATATCCTACAAAATTAACCTCCAAAATTGAAGGTGAAATAAAGACTTTTTCAGAAAAACAAGAACAGGAAATTCATTGCCCACAGAACTTTTACTACAAAAAAATCCTAAAGACTGTTCTTCAAATTAAAAGGAATGCAATCATATGAAATCAGATCTACAGGAAGGAGTGGAACACACTAGAAACATTACATATGTAGATAGATTCACATATATGTTTATAAGTATATATGTTTTCTTAATTTTTTAAAATAGATATGACTTTAGAATATAACAATGTTCATTATTGAGCTTATGCATGTGTTTATGTATATGTGTGAAGTATTTTTACATATTGTCACCTATAGATATTTACATATATGTTTAGGTAGAGAACGTTTTGGGATTAAAATTCTGCCTATCCAATACTATGCAGTCACATAAAATAAAAATGAATGATTAGTTGAGATCCTATGATCCCTAATTACTGTAAATTATTAAGATTTTATGTATACAGTTGCCATTTTTAAAGGGTTCACATAGTAATAACTATGTGATTGAAACTTCGGAGATCTGCTATCTAAATACCTTTAAATCCCACAGCATTATAGGTTGATCTGCTGTGCTTTAACTTTTTATTCATATTTTTAGTTAGTTTTTTTCTTTCTTTTGAAAAAATTGAATAATGAATACTCATAGGAAGAAAGGACATTTTTATACAGGCAAGTTCTTAGAATAAATATAAATTATTTAAGAAATTGTATGTTGAAAAAGGCAGGGTTGTGTTTATCCCTTAATTCATTTACTTATTAAAAATTTATTGACCATCTAGTACATATTAAGTACAACATGGTGGTAGCTATGCTCTCAAAGAATATACAGTCTAATATAGGGCATAGAAAATAAGGAGATAGTGCTTTATTATTATGTAAAAGGGAGTGCAGATGCTGTGGAAACAGAGAAGAACAGAACACATGGGCATAATTTTCCACCCTGATATTCCCATGACAAGACCATTCATTTATATTTTAAATCATATTACGAATTAAGGTGTTTTAGTCAATGAATCATGATATCTAATATCTAATGTAATAATGATCTAATATATTTTTGAAAGTGAAAATAAAATCTGACATTGCGATTAAAAACAAGTTTCCAATTGTGCCACCAGTGTATTTGTATTCATGCCCTTCCATTGAAAAATGGTGAATGTTAGCCAAGGGCTTTGTATAAAAAGGAAATCAACAACATTTTCTGTGCAGAATAGTCAATAGCACACTTTTGAAAAACTGAATAAAAATAAAGTGTCAGTTTTACATGAATATTGGCCATTCAAGATTATCTCCTGAGGTTTAAGCTAATGAATTTTAATACTGGAAATTTTTGGCTTCTTCACTGCCTTAAAAATTGTCTTAGTGTTAGGGTGCTAACACTAAATCTGCTTAATGTATTTTATTACCAACAATAATGAATCAATTATAAAATTCTAACTGACATAAAATAATGTTAAATTTTTATAATGAATACATTTGTGTCATTCTAGTAATGTTAACATACCATACCATTTCCAAATAACAAGTTACTACACACACACACACACACACACACACACACACACACACACACACACACACAAGGACTGTCTGGAAAGTACCCAGCCATAAATGCCTCTATTTTTCATATTACATAGCTGAGTACTTTCCGGACAGCCCGTGTGCCGTGTGTGTGTGTGTGTGTGTGTCCGTCCATCCATCCTTGTTTGCTCATATTTCTATTTATCTCTCCAAACTATGTTATTTTTAACTACTTGTCAAAAGTATTGACAAGATTGTCCTGCTTAACTATTTTTAGTAATGGTGGGAAATTTATAGTGCAAAAATATCATCATGGAAAAAGTCAGGAAGTCTGATTTCAAATGGCAAAGAAGTAACAGGGCTAATGTTTAAAAATATCAGTAATTGAGAGTGAGTAATGCAGGTTACTAGGACAAGAGGCAGAGGCATGAACTGGAGACATTTTCTTTTTTAATATTTAAAATATATCCTTTTAATTTTTGTTAACAATTCAGTAGAATTATTTTGAATTTCAGTAACGAAAACAATGAAAACTGGAAATAGACTTTTGGTCAGAGTTCTAGTACTGTTTTTACTACTATTACTACTATTGTTGTTACTCCTACCACCACGAACACCACCAACACAAATAATAACAAAGTTTAACTTCTGTCATGTCAGAAATTTTTCCATATGCTTTGCTGGAGAGATGTAGACTGCAGCAAAGAGGAGGCAAATTGTGCTTGGTACAAGGTGGGCATGAATAAAGGAATTTGCACCTAAATAGACTAACATATAGCAAAATTTGAAGCCAGACATGCTGAGATGTTTACATGGCGGGATTCTCATGATTGAATAAGCTGATGCCTTCTATTTTAAAGTGAAACTATTGTCATTGGAGCTCTATGGAGTTTTATATGGTGATTCAACACGATATTTCAACAATGATTTGTTCTTTGATTGAAAATAAAGGATATATTTTCAAATAGCTACTCTGTTTTGAATAGCTCAGCTCTCTGTTTCTGAGAGCTTCCAGGGTTTAAGAAAGTCTTAAAAGTGTTTTCTTAAATAATTTTCTGAAATTGGAGCATCATAATCTGCTCCAAGATAAAGTCCTATAATTTAGATACAAATTCAAAGAAAATGGTTTTCCGCCATTACAGCTTTCTTCTTACTTTCTGTCTCATACATTTGTGCTCTCTGAAGTATTTCTACTTGGAATTTGTGTTACCTATAGAAAATTCTCTAATTCTGTTAATAATTATTTGTGTGACCTGGAGAAGATTCTCTAATTCTGTTGATAATCATGATACAAACATTAATCCGAAAATCGTCCTAGTTTAACACTTAGTAGAAGATGACAAGAACTATGGAGTGTCTGAGTTCACCATAATTGCCAGCTTCCAAGATAGCCTGACACGGTTTCACGGGTGCTGGGAGAAGACACAAGAACTGGGTCAGGAACATCGGATGGTTTAATTACTCACAGTGATAACCGTAGCCAGAATAATACCATTCGCATAGGTTCCTTGACCCCTTTTTCCACTTGGTGATGATAATAAAGGCCCTGTGACAGCTGTATACACAGTGGTTTCTATTTCAGGAAAGAGACCTCAGTATATTATAATAAGTGAGGAAGACAAAACAGTGGCTTCCATAATCTATTTACATCTTAATTCCCAAACCTCTGAAGATGTTACATTACGTGTGAAAGAGGAATTAAGGTAGGAGATGGAATTCAGGTTGCTAATCTGCTGACTTCATGTGAGTGAATTTCCTAGATTATCGAGGTGAGCCAGTGTAATCATTGGGGTCCTTAAATTTGGAAGAGTGAGGCAGAAGAGTCAGATTCAGAATGAGATGACATCAGAAAGACGGCTTGTCAGTGCTGGAAGAAGGATGGGGGCCACAAGGAAAAAATTCAGACCTCCCTAGGAGCTGCTAAGGACAAGGAAACAGATCTTCTACTAGAAACTCCAGGATGAAAATCCTGGTGATGTGCTGAATTCAGCTCAGTGAGACCCATTTCATATTTCTGACATCCAGAAATGTAACATAATAAATAGGCATTGTTTTAAGCCATTTAAACTTCTGGTAATTTGTTATACTAATAGAAAACTAATACCTACATGAGGACTGTTGGCAAACCTGCCCATCCTTTCCTTGAGTGGAAGAAGACATTTACAAAGCTTTGAATTATTTATGGAGTCTCTCATTGGGATATCTTATTTCTTTACCATCTTTGCATTGGTCATACAGGAATTCCATTCTGCTAATATGGTCAGGACACATGCAATGGGGGACATATAATTGATTTAAGAGCCAGTTAATTTTGATTAGATCAGCACTAGTTCTGATCTTGGAGCCCAAGGGTATGACTCCACTGGGCCTATTTAGAGGTCTTGGTTTGGGGTCTACAAAATTCACATAGTTGTGCTGGGCTGTTTGTTTGTTTGTTTGTTTGTTTTAAAGCTAAGCCTTGTAACAGTGATAGAGGCAACAGCATTAGTGGAGGACTGAGCCCTTTTGATTAACTAAGATTCCAGTGTTCTTTGAAAGGAAATATGGAATCCAACATGATGATACATAAGCACTTGAACCAACAATAAAATAAATAGGTAAGGCCTTATTTGATAGTTGGTGAAGTCCCTTTTGGTAATATTAGCAATGTTTCGCATACAACTCTCTAACAGAACAGAAAATATGTAGTAGATTTTGAATAACATTTCATTACAGAATGTAGATCAACATCAAGCTATAGGAGATGCCAAACAGCTGAGGAGAGAATGATATTCCTAAACACACTAAGGAATGCAAAAATAATCTGCTGCTCATCACCTTATGTGCTGAAGCATTTAACATCTTCAAATGCGCTGCCAAGTTAATAGCTCTTTTACCGGATTGTGTGTCCAAAGAAAGCAACATAATGTCCTTTTTTTAGTAGTTTGTGGCATTCTTTATCTAGGAGGCCGAATTCCACCTAATTGTACAACCAGGAGAGATTCCATTTTCTTTGGAACACATAATAACTGTTAATTCGTGAGTCTATACAGAACACAGTTGGGGCAGCAAACAGATCTTAAACAGTAATGCAGTGCTGAAGAGCAATCATGATTGAGATAAAAACTGGAAGTGAGACGTTTTATAATAAATGACCTGTATCGCTTAATTGCAATTGTTTTGTCATAATGAAACTAGCCATCATGATGTGCTATATATCCATCTGAATTCCCCTAATGCTTAGAGAAACTGTAAAAAGTAGGAACCATCATGGCTCCCATTTCTCTGAAATACTGGGATTCAGACGAGCTGGCAAGTAAGGAAGGCTTCCTTCCTCCAGGGCTTATTTTCTTAACAATTCTTTAATACTTGTAAAAATCACTGGAGTATTTTTTCTTCTTTGGTCTGTTGTTGAAATGCAAGTATAGTAAGCTTTTGGGTTGGTTTCTTTTATAAGAATTAAGGAATGAATCACAGAACTCAAAAGGAAAAATTGATCCAGGCCTCAAGAATTAATTTGAATGACATCAGAAATGTTTGTATCTACACATCTGTTTCAATTTTCTTTCTTAAACGATACTGGCATCTCAATTTCTCTGCCAGTGGTTGCAAGGTTTACATACATAGAATGTCAAGAGACTAGCTAAATGGATCAAATGGATACACATATTTTATTTTATTGACTGCTGCTAAGTTATTCTCTGAAAAGTTTCTTTAGTACATAGTCTTCCATAAACTTAGTACCCGAGATCTCTAAGCAATGCAATCATCAAATTGTGAGAATACCCAATTCTCTACATCTGTATTTAGATAATATATTTATGTTTAAAATTTTTGTATATTTCTATAGTTGCAAATATCTATGGATCCATGTTTAAATATTTTTGTTTGTCATTTTCTTTAATTTCATAGGTGCAATTCACATATTTAGTTTTATTTTGAATTTAAAATGTTTGTTTTAAAATTTTGTGAATTTCATGGTTGTAAATGTTATCAGTTCACCTTGTGCTTCACTGAGGTTGAATTTATTGTCTTTTTGTCTCCTTTTTTGACTATTTCAGTGTTCTCCTGTATTGTCTGATTATATCATTTGCCTGTGGTCTTCATTTCTTTGTCAGTTTATTAAAATATATTCTGGATACTCTATTCTTTATTTCAATAAAGGTAGAACTCTAAATCTACAACTTCCACATTAATTATCCTTTAGAACAAGAAAGGTCATATTTCTATCCTTATTTGACAAACTTTGTTGGATCCAGTTTCCTTACATGCAAAGAATTCACTACTCAGTCCTTGAGTTGTTGTTCTGCAATGTTATCTCCAGCTTCATCCCAACTATTCTGTCCTCGGACTGCTACATGACTGACCAGACTGGATTTCTTAAAACCTGATCACTCATGTGCCTCTCCACTGTGATTGTTTTTCCCTGGCTGTTCCTTGCACATAAATATTCACACACAATTCGCCAGTTATCAGTGCTTATTCTATTCTGATTGCAAGCACAATTTGTCACTCTCTGATCCAGGGGACCTCTTTTGTCTTTACAATTCCAGATGCAGTTGTCATACTCAGTAAAGAGGTTGACCTGACAAAGAAGTCCTTTTATTTCTATGGCGTTGTATAAGTAGCTGTCCTCCCCTATCAAAGTCTTTGCCAAAGCTCTTAAGATTGATTATTTTTTACTCTGGGGTAATGAATATTCTGAGAACACAGACATATATATTCATCCTTCTGAGTAAATTCCAAGTGCTTTATAGTCAGTGAATTTTTTATGGTGTTTCCCACCTGAAGTTATTCCTCTCTCTTCTATAGCTCATAGAAATTTATATCCCTCATTGTGACTTTTCATTATTACATGAGTGGTACCTACCATCTGCTAGGGTCTATAACTCTCCTGGTCTTTTTTTTTTTTATTTTTATTCTCCATATCAACCCTCACAAAGCCTTGCTTTGATGTTAACATATACAAAAATTGATATAAATAAAACTATTAAAAGAATAATCCTTGAGTTGTCAAGGGATTTCACTGCTGAAATCAAACATTTCTATTGTGTGGTTTGTTTGTTTGTTTTTTTTACAATGAGTATATACTACTTTCATAATAAAAAAAAATAAAAGAATTTCATAGGATTGTTAGGTTTGCTCCCTAGGAATAGCTTTGTAAAAGGGTTCCAAACTGATTCAATCTAATGAGACTAAAATATTTCAATTATTATCCTAGTATGTCTCTTATTGTGCTTCATGTTGAAAATAACTATAAATGGAAAATAGAATTTTTAAAAGCATTTTGTGCCTGCTTCCTTAATTAAAGTGTGTTTACTTTCTTACCATGACTATTTTATTGTTATCATATATCATATAAGATATACTTACAAAATAGTCTTATAATAGTGTTGCTAGTAATTAAGAAATAATATTTCTCTCAATGGGGCCTAAAAACTATAGTTATATTTTTAACTAAAGATAGCATTTCACATTCTTACCTAATTTTGTTTTCCCTTATTCTTTTATTATTCATTGCTAATTCTGTCTTTTCACCCACTTCCCTATTTAACCTTTTTTAAAATTTCTCTCATAAGGATTAATTAGTTGGAAAAAGTCATAAGCTTGAGTTTCTAACTTATTCATGTATTCCTTGATCACTCCTTATTTTCTTCTCTTATGTTTTGCTTAATTAACTTAACGGGAGCCAGGTAAATCATGTCAAATGAGCAAACTACATTTGCAATATGCACATTTTACACATTCTAAAAGCATTAAAGGGTAACGCTGTGTTTAAAACGTCCATTGGATGCTTGTCAAGTTTTAAAAAAATTAATCTTTGTAACTAGTTATGATCGAATATAAAATAGTGTCAAAGATTTAAATAATATGATTTGAGCTAGTCACTCCTCTCCTTTCCCTCAACTTATTTTATTTAATAAGTTAGAAAAGTGAGAGAGGAATTTTCTCTCTTGGTCATTCCTTTCATATGCTTGTGCGAGTGTCCTTCATAGATATTTATTGAAAGAAGGAACTTCTAGGTTCTAGGGATGCAGCAGTAAACAAAGAGAAAAATCCCAGTCTTCACAAACTTTATCTTTTAGTAGAAAAATAAAGAAAATAAGCAAATTTAGTAATTGTTCATTTAAATACCACCTTCTCAATGTGGACTTCCATAGTGACCTTGTTGCCATTGCAACCTTTCCCCATGCCCTACTGTCCCCGCTCACCTCTTCCCTGATTATTATTCTTCATGGCACTCTATACCTTCTACATATTGTATTATGGAATCAAGGGAATGGGGGAAAGAATCACTGTGCTTGTTCATTTGAAATGAAACCCTTGCAGGGTCAGGGGCAAGAACTGAGGCATTGAGACTTGTTAGGAAGCTGTTGCAATAATCCCAAGAGGAGGTGCCTATGGCTTGGTTCAGCTTAGTGGCAGGGGAGTTATGTAAAGTGGCTACATTTGGAATATATTTTGAAGAAAGAGGCACCCACTTTAGCCTTGGGTTGTGAGAAATACAGAGGAGTAAATGATGTCTGCAAGGTCTTAGCTTCAGTGACTAGAATGACGGATTTGCAATTAAGTGAGGTGGAGAAGACGAAGTTAGGTGTGAAGAAATTAGTAGTTCAGGTTGGGCTCTGTATTTATGTATGATTTTGTCTTTTAAGAAGGAACAAAAGATAAATGTTTTAGGAGGCTACTGTATGATTTCAGGGCCCACTTACATTTAGTAGTCCATTAGCTTAATTAAAGTGAGACCAGATATTGAGATTGTGTGCTTTTTTTTTTTTTGAAACACATACATCTGCATGGGTGCAAGGACACAGCTGGTGTTTTGCTGACTGTGTGATGCAATGAGTGAGAGGCGAGTGATTTTAATAGTAGTTCATGGACTCTAAGCTGGGTGAGTAGTGAAGGGAGGACATCAGCAAGGTGAGGAAGACTGGGAACATTGTTGGAATTGGGATACAAGAGGAATGGAGTTTGGACTTTAGTTCGTAGAACCCCTAGAAACTTATTGTAAATAATAACACAACTAATGTATAACCATAGAAATGAGTGTCTGAGGTTGGGTAGAGGGCAAGATCATTGTCGTCAGAGTATTGAAAATATCTACTCATAAATCACCAAGAAATCTGTTAGAGTGAGTGACCAGAAGCAAAAGCCATTTAGGAATAATTAGGACACAGGGTTCATAGATGACTATAAAAAGGAATGATGGAAAAGTCTGATGATATGAGATTCAAATGTGGATGCTTTTAGGGAGACGTCTATCTTGATCATGCTATGAGTCACATAGAAAATAAAAAAGCTTGGGAGGGCTGAAGGAGTGTCTTTAGGAGACATGCCAAGTATGCTCAGTGCAAGAACATGAAGGAAATGAATAAACTTTTAGAAATTGTATTTTGGAAAGGAAAACTTAATTATTAATTTATATCTGCATGCTTTCAGAAATACTGGGAATTATGCTTATGAGCTACTGAAATGCAGAGATCTGTCTGTAATGTGGCCATTAAGCCTTTTGAGTCTCTATAAAAGTAGGAACAGTGAGTGTAGCAGGCAGGCCAAGGAAGCGAATGAGATTTTTTGAAGAAAGGAAATACAAGGATTATGACGGTTCACTATTTTTTAATTCCTATTTTTTTCTAGACAGGGAAGCTAGTATATAAGATATTTTTCTATTCAATACATGCCAATATTGAAAAAGTATTTTTCAGAATAAATGTTGTGAATCATTAATTGACATATCAGTGATTTCACTTAATAGTTGCCCAGACGAAAATCTCAGCCTAAGCGTTCTCACCGGGAAATACTGCTGGGAGCGTGCACGTGGGAAATGTAAACTTTTATTGTCAGGGTGTGGTAGAGACGACTAGACGAACCGTGGAAATTATGCTAAGTAAATGAAGCTGCACTCGAAAGACCACACATTGAGTGATTCCATTTACGTGAACTGTCCAGAAAAGGTAAATTTACAGGGACAGCAAGTATCTGATTGGTGGCCTGGAGCTGGAGTGAGGATAGGGAGTGACTGCAAATGGGTGCTAGCAGTCATTTGGGGTGACAGAAATGTTCTGAAATTGGATTGCAGTGATGGTTTCCAAATGCTACAAATCTCCTAAAAATCATTGAATTGTACAAATAAATGAATGAATGTTAAAGTATGTGTATTTATACTTTAGTGAAACTTTTCCAAAATAAAAATAATGCAAAGAATGTTTGAAAGATAACATCTAAGTGGCAAAACTAGGACCCAAAATTAGGTGTGTTGCTAATAAGTTTTAGCAGAATAACCTTTTTTTGTTTATTTGTTTTTTGGCCAGTGATCTTATAATTGAAATAGTAATACATTATTATATCCTTTGATTCAATAATCTCATTTCTGACAATGTTTCCTAAGAAAAATAATTCAAATGGGGCAAAGCAACATGCACGGCTTTGCTTGCAACAGCATTCCCCCCACCGCAATGGTAGTATTATAAATGAATAAGAATGAACATTCAGTAAATAATGCAATATTTGTACTAGAGAATTTTGTGCAACATGATCACTCTGAGACGTTAGAAAACGTGCAGTAAAGGAAAAGGTGGTATGCTCACCATATTTAACTATGCAAATATATTCATGGACACAAAAATCGAGAAGTTAAAAAAATCTCAGAAAATTGGGGAATTGTGAACCTGTTGATGGCTCATTTATATGAAGTCTGTCAGACTTCCAGCCATGTAATATGAAAAATAGAGGCATTATGGCTGGATTTTTTCCAGACAGCCCCCATATAACTGGAATATAGTTTCTATTTAAAATGCAAAGTAATTGGAAATTAAAATATTTGCATTATATAAATAATGATTACTTATTTCAAAAATGCATATAAGTAAATATTAGAAGGTATAAAAAGTGAGTACTTCTAAGTTCTTAAAGAATTTGCCCAATAAGTCTAACAATAAAAATAAATTAAAAAAAAATAAATTCAGATAGTCAGAAATACACTCTACACACACACACACACACACACACACACACACACACACACACAGAGAGAGAGAGAGAGAGAGAGAGAGAGACAGCGAGACAGCGAGTGAGTGCAAGCACATCTTTACTATAAAACCAGAAAATAAATAACACTTTTTGCCTTCCACAGGAAAAAAAAAAGAATTTGATCTTTATAATAGGATATCAGGTATAACTTAAGGACACTGTATATTTATATAACTTTATTAATCACAGATTGAGAAATTATTGAACACTTTAAATCAAAGTATGTGGAAATTTTTCAGTGGTGATGTTGGTTGTTTTGTAGTAAGCATTTTCACTTGTTTGTTCAACAATTGTTTATTGTCCATCTCCTGCATCCTCGGTACTGTTGTACATGTTTAGGTGGTGTGTGAACACAAAAGACACCATTCCTGTCCATGTGACACTTAGATTTTAGTGTACAGAGAAAAGCAGTAATTATTTAAGATACTAAAGTTGAGAGGATATTTTGAGAAGGGCTAAGTGCTACAAAAAATGCCGAGTAAGGTAAGGGGGGTCCGGCATGACGAGAAAAATAGACTGCAGCAGTAAAGATGATGGTCTAGGAAGTCGAGTGTGAAGATGATACTTGAGCCAGGATTTGAAGTATTGAGGAAGCTGATCAGTTGGCTGTCTATTGAAGAGTATTTCAGGACTTAACAGTAGCACATGTTAGCAGGGACATGCCAGCATGCTCTGTGTCCTCAAGAACCCCATGTGGCTAAAGTAGAGTGAGCCTGGCAATCAAAGGTGATAAACTCAGAGAAGTGGAAGAGAATATGATGATGAAAGACCTGGTAGGCCTTTGTACTTGGAATGAATTGGGGAGCCAGTCTGGGCTCCTGAGTAGAGAGTATATGGCCTGGCTTATTTTTGAAATCATTCTGGTGACTGTCAAGAAGATATTGACAGGTTTGGGAGGGAGTGGCGAAAAAGGTAGGAGAATGGTAGACGAAGACGTCGTTTTAAGTTGCATAAACTGTATCTAATCATGAGGCAACATCCAGTAAACCCAGATTGAGAAGCATTCTATAATACAACATACTTGGCCTGTAATGTAATAATTATGAAAACCCAGAAAAGAGTAAAGAACTGTTTCAGATTAAATGAGACATTTTTAAAATTGTCAACTACATGAAACAAAATAGGATTCTCAATTACATTTATTTGCTAAAAGGACATTTTTGGGACAATTAACAAAAGTTGAATGGGGTTTGAGGTTAGAAGTAATTTGTCAGTATTAATTTTGTCATTCATGTAGTTGCATTGTTGTTGCATAGAAAATATATCTTTGTAGCAAATACACAGTAAAGTGTTGGGGGTGGGGATCAGGTAACGTGTCTGCAACTGATAGGCACACCTTTGTAAGATCCTCTCCATTTCACTCCTCTCTTTTGAATGCTTTCTAGAGCAGAGTATTGGGTCAAACTGTCTTTATAGTAACTGTGATATCATAGTTACTTATACCAGTATCTAATGACGCCATACGTATGTAGTGTTAAATTGTACAGTAAAAAATTAAAACTTTCAGGCTTTTTATTTAATACTACTTTTATTTTAACTATACTCCACTTAGATTTAAGTAGTAAAGTTTGCAAAGTATAAGGAAAAGGGCATTACTGGCATTTAGTGCTCAGACTACCTTCCCTTGTTAATCTGAAGATTAATGGCTTGACTTTTATTTTTAATTTATAATTTAAAAATAAGTACAGTTTATATGCACAATATGACCATATTTGGTAATTGTCAAAACAAGACACAAGAGATACAAATATATGTTTGATTAATACTCTGAAAATTTAAAAATATCTGTCATAAGCAACAAAGAAACACTTGGTATACAGTTTGACTTAACTTTGATAAGTACTTTTTTTTCCTCAAATTTAGTTTCTTTTTACCGAACTGACAAAAAATTGATTGATAAGCTCATATTGTGTCTTCTTTTTACCAAATTTTAATGTAGTCTTTCACTAAAAAATATCATTGAGATCCAATATACCTTGACCTATAATTATTATAAGTCTCTTTCTTACTTGTTTTATACTTGGACACTCTCCAAAATATGTCTGTATGACCAGTGGATGTGACTGGCTATACATCAGTTCTTTAGAGTTACTATCATGGCATGCCTTTAAATAGCAAACTATAAAGACAATCAAGTAGCATTTTTTGAAAGTTTTGTTAAAATAACATACACGCAATTTAAGTGGAAGACAATCAATGTTTTCCTTCTAGATATAGAAAAAAGAGAATATATGTACATGTTTTCTCCCAAAGTAGCTGATACAGCTCCCACATGTCAAAATTTTATATAATGAGGATTCTAAAATGGCTTAAAATTGCAACAAGTCACTTTCATTAAGCCATGAATATTGAATAGCAATTATTGCTTAATAGCTTTTTATAAGACACTATTTACAGTATAGCTGCTAAGTTGCTATAAATTCTACTTGAATGTATCATGCAAATATCAACACCTGTGAGACTTTCAAAGTATTAAGCCAAATTCCATAGGGTATTCTCAGTCTAATCTAAAGCCCCAGAGCTTTTAAGTTTTTTGCTTATTGACATTCTTTTTTACATCTTGCCTCGATAGGACAGTATCCATTTGTTGCATAAAAGTATATAATTTTCCATGACTGTTGAGGGCTGGTTTGAGGGAAAAGTTTTCCTTTATATTTGTAGAGGTCATATCCCCTTTGCCTTAAGCCAATTCATTTTTTTAAAAATTGTTTTTCAAGAAATAGAAACACAAAATGATCTAAAGTAAAACTATGGATTTATTAACTACATTTTATGTATGACTATTTTAGAAAGCTAAAAGAGATATTTAAATATGTTTATAAAATACGTTTAGAGTGTCAAATGATATATTAGTTCTTTGTATCTGTGTAGCACATTATTTGAAAACTGACTGGATAAAACCACAAACATTCTGTGATTTAAGGTTGCATACAAGCTGTTGCTGAGTTGGTATCATTTCAAGACTTGCCCAGAGCTGAAAGATCCACCCACAAGCTCACCCCTGTGTTTCTGGTCAGGCTTCAGCAACTCCTTGCTGTTAGACTAAAGGTTTCGGTTTGTCTCCTGCCGTGGGAGTCTCATCATAGGACTGGCTACTCACAGCATGGCGACTTGCTCCCCCAGCATGAGTGATCTGAGAGAGCAGGAAAAAAAGAGCAACCAAGAAGGAGAGCAACCACCCTCTGCTTGTAACCTCAACTTGGAAGGGACTTCTCTTCACTTTTGTTGTAGTCTATGTATTAGAAGCAAGTCAGTGAGCGTAGTCCACACTGAAGGGGAGACACTACACAAGGGAGTGAACCAGGAAGTAAGAACCACTGAGGACCATTTTAGAAGCTGCCCACCTACCGGTATTGAGCTGTTAAATTCAATAGTTTGTTAAAGGGATAATTGTCTTACAGTGATCTACCCTCTTGGTGGTAATTTATCATTCAGACTGTGGAAAGAGCAATGTTGCAACTGACAACAAGGAAAAAATTTCAACATATATGGAACCTATCTCCTTCAAATGTTGCTGTTTTGATCCACTTGGTAAATGATGTTTTTAACTTCACTTTTGCTAGTTCTAGGACAAAATCACAACAAAAAAATGACTAGGTTTTTCTGCTGCTCTTGTTCACAGTTTCTGATTTTATATTCTCCCTGAGAAGTTTGATGAGTTTTTCTTACATTCTCTGGAGGCATAAGTTGGTTAGCCTAGCTTCTGTCTGTTGTCCATCCTGAATCCATTTTAACTCCGACCAGTCATGTCTGCTGGACCCACATCTATTTGTATAGGACAAGCCAGGTGGCTCTGTTTTGAGGGTGGTTTAGGGAGGCTGTAGTGGCTGAAACCAGCACAGATCATCTGGCAGTTCTGAGAGAAAAGAAAATATTGTAATCTGGGCACACACCAAAGGTGATACCTAGAGATCATTATCCCGTGATAGATGAAGGTATCTGAGTCACTAGGAGGAATAATTCTCTTTTTCCTGAAAAATTATTCCTAGATTGTTTAAACAATGGTAGAAAAGATGTTATTGACCAATCTGAGCACTTTACCATGCATGACACATAAAATTGGCCATGGCTTTCCCCCCATTTACCCACTTATTAATCTTATTTTAGATGTTTTTCATCTAAAAAACTTTGGGTTTTTTTTTTTTGTTTTTTATTTTTTTACACCATTAGATCAGTTATTCTGGTTATCATCAAATAAAATCTGGAAAAAGGTAAAATCTACTAAGGGATTTTACCTTATGTGTTTCTAGTTTATTGTAATTTCAATAATGCTACCCTTTCTAATAGTAATGGCTTTTACAAGAGAAAAACTAAATGAGAATCAAATGTCCATTTCTGAGCTGTTTTAAACAGAATTGAGGAGATCAGATAAGGGTAATTTAGAAATCAATTATCATTTATCGAGTACTTAATATATACAAGGGCAGTCTGGAAAAAATCCAGCCATAAATGCCTGTTTTTCACATTATATGTCTGGATACTTTCTGGATGACCTTCATATGCAAGAGCCCCTTCTCCCCCACTGCAAACCAAACAAAGTACATGTTATCTACTAAATAACTCTTCTCCCATCAGATCCCAGCTCAGGTATCATTTTCCATTATAGGACTAAGTATTTTCTTCCTTGCATTGTCACAATGACATTGTACATTAATTTGGCTTTTTATTTTTTTACTTAACAATTTCTGCCCAATCTACTGTTACCTTCATTAGAAAAAAGTGATATTTGTTACTGTAATTTTGTTGACTTCTTTTATTCCCCATCATCTTACATGGTTCACTTTTAATAATAGATACTTATCGAAATAATGAATGAAAAAAGAATGAATCCATATTATGGATGTGCCATCAACTCTCAACTGCATTCTCTAAATTTTTGAAATCTGTTTTTATGACCCTCAAGTCTAGCAAATTGATTTTCAACCATCTTACAATATTCAGATATTTCTTGTCTTCATGAGGATAGGTTTGGAATCAGAAAACATTTGGGTTCCAGCTTTTACTAGAATTTGATAGAACATTGCCATTTAACTATGTAGAGGATTTATATTTACTTTATAAATAGATATTCTGCTACCCATATTATATGGTTCATAGATTTTAATGAACATCAATCTCTCTTTCTGACTTTCTCTACCTAATCAGACATATACTAGACACTTAATAAATGTTGCTGCGCTTCGTCGTGGCCAGGGATATGTGTTACTGCATATTAGCACATCCTTTCTTGAAACCCTTTCCTTCCTAGAACTTTGCAATATTACAGCATATGATTGCTCTGTTTAACTAGTGTGTTTCTGTTACTGTGTTTGTTGACTGACTTAATGTTGATTATATCTTTTCTATTCACTTTATTTCATTCTCTTTTTCTCCTGCCTCCTAAATATGTCTGTAACCCACAGTATCTCCTTTCATTCTTTTCTGCCAACATCCTCTTTTTCAGTGATTTCATTTGTCCACAATTGAAATGATTGGCTTCATATTTCTTATCTTATATTCTAAAAGTGCATACATATGTTCACTTCTATTCAAGCTGTGAGATTGCAGTTACCTGCTAAAAATATTTTAGCAGATTGACCACCAGCATCTGAAATTCAGAATGTTTATAACCAAATTAAATACCCACATATACTTTATATATGCATAGTTAATTTTATACAAATATAATTTTACATTACCCAAATCAAAACCAGAGGCTTCTGGCTCATTCCTGAACCTGATCCATTTCTAAGTTTTGTCAATTTTCACTTCAAAAGTGTCTTTCTAAGCTGTCCCTTTTTTATCTTTTCTCTCCTTCACTTTTGTATCTTTGTTAATTTGTAGCTTGACAATTTTTTAACTATTTACCAGGCCTTTCCTCTGTCATTCTTTAGAGGATGCTCTACTAATCTTTCAATATCCCTTCTTCTAGCCATCTGTTAAAAAAGTTCTGTTCCAATATAGGAACTCACATTACCTAGAGGATAAACTTGAACATCTTTACCTAACAATTGAATTAATCAAAATCTAATTATCCCTCCAGCTGTGTTTGTTATAACTTTCCAGCTTTTACGAAAGTTTGTTTCAACCAAATTAGGACAATTACTGAAAGTATACTGGAAATACATCCTTCCTATCTATCTATCACCTATCATCTATCTATATTTTGACTTATAACTCACATGTTACTTTATAACTCATACATCATTCATAGCCTTGACCAAATCCCGCATTTTCTAAGATTCTCTAATGGTAACCCTGGGAAAAAGTTACTTCTCTAGTTTCTAAATTTCCAGATATGTGGTATCTCTTATACTCATTTGCTACTTACCATTTGATAATTGGAGTTATTTTGTATGCACGTATGCTGTGGGATAATCTCTGTGACTTTGTTAACCACCTTTACCTGTCAAGTCCTTATTGTAGCTTCTACTAAAATAAATTCATGTTCTATAGTGAGCAGGGCAAAGCAATTATCAACTAGTTAATCACAGTATATTCTTTAATCATGTGGAATTCAGCCAAAAATAATTAATATAAAAATAACAAAAAAGACCTAAATGTTTGACTATCAAAGAATATTATTACAAATATTATCAAAGACAAATCACAATTAGGGTTAGAATAATATTTTCATAATATCAAACTAAATTATGATAAAGTATCAAATATTACACTATGAAAACTTTTGGGATCTAGCTAAATCTATGTCAGCAGGAAATATATGACAAATGATTGATTAGAAAGGAAGAAAGATTGAAAATCAACATTCTATATATTCAACTCGAGTAGTTAGAACAAGAATTGAAAAATTAAAATTAAGAAAGTAGAATTAGGAGATAATAAATATAATGCAGGTCATTACTGAAATATAAATTAAATATACAACAAAGAAAATAAACTAACCTATAGCTTATTTTTGGGGGGGACTAATAAAAAAGATTGATGAAGACATCAATCTAGACCTCTAGCAAGAATGATGAAGACAAAAAAGAGAAGACACATATCCAGTGTCAAATATGAAAAGAAGTACATCACCAGAGATCCTGTAGACATTAGAAGATCATGGGTTTATTAGTAATTATTTTATATTAATAAACATGGCACTTTTGATCAAATGTAAAAATTTCTATAAAATGTCAGTTTGTCTAAACTGATTCAGAATAAAATAGAAAAGCTAAAATATTTATCAATTAAAGAAATCAAATCCACTTTCAGCTCTAGGTGAGTTGTTTTCATCACAAATTACTTTAGATATTTAAATAAGAAAAACACAAATATTGTATGAACACTTCTGGGTGGTAGAATTGAATTTTTCAAATTAATTGTGATTAATTGCAATATTAAAAGCTGAAAAGAAGTAAAGAAGTAAAATATTTCTCATGAATATAGATGCAAAGTTCTTAACAAATATTAGCATATTTACTGCAGTACAAAAGGATAATACATCACAGCTCATTGTTATTTATTCTAGAAAAGCAAGCATGATCCAACAATCAATTTAATTAATAGAACAAAAGACATAAACCTTATAATTCTCTTATCAGATGAAGAAAAATTATTTTTTAAAATTCAGTATTCATCAATACCCATTCATGATAAAAACTCTTATCAAAGTGGGAATAGAAGAAAACTCTCTTAATCTGAATTTTCCCAATCCCAATCTTCTTATATAAATTCAGTTAATTCCAATTCCATTCTTTCAGTAACTCTTCATGATCTGTTATTATCCACCACATCTCACCTGTCAGAAAAACCTGCTGGCTCTACCTTCAGAGTATGTATATATCACACTGCAACTGCTTTGCATCCTCTCCACTGCTGGAACATGTATTCAAGCCAACTCACTATTGGAATTGCTCCCTTAACTATGGGTTTTCCTGTTTCACCCTAGTCTTGTTTTACTGTATTCTCTGCACAGCTGAAAGAATGATCCCTTTTAACTGCTTACATTAATTCTTGTGTTCAAATGCTCCAGTGCAACCTCTCATCACTCAGGGTAAAAGCCAGAATCATTGCAATGGTTGGTATGACCTTGTCAGGAGCTATGCAGAGTCTGGGATTTTATCCTATTTGCAAACTACAGTTTAGTTAAACTCTGTTTCATGGATGCTAGCAGAAGACATGAGACTCCTGGATCAGTGACATAGTACTTATTACTCCCAGCCAAAACAGTAGCCAGAGCTTCATATTTGTGTTGGGTTCTCCATGTCCCTAAGTTCCATGTTCCTCTGATGCATACCAGCTCATGCAGTGGGATATGGTACAGAACAACATTGATCACTTCTAGTATGTGCAGAAAAGCCTGCTCTTTGTCCAAGGGGAGATATTACCTCTTATCTCAAGGTTACTTGCTGGAAATTCAGTCTTAAGAAAGAGGATAATGAGCAGTCAGGGCCTATTTTGGGATAGCCATCAAGAACATATAGTCAGGACCTATGGTGGATCTCCTCTTTCCGGAGGCCTACAGATCTGGAGGCCCGTTACCATTCTGCTTTTCTTGTGCTCTTGGTATTTCTTTCTTATGTGGATTTGTACTGCTCTATTTGCTTTCCTTTAAATAGTAATAGGTGAATTTCTCCTCCTTCCCTGCCACCATTTTTTTTTAAACTCAGAGTGACCTTACTTGCAGTTTCCTACACTTGGAAATTCATAGCTTACTCCTTCACCTCCTTCAGGTTCTTTTTCTCAAATATTAACATTCCAGCTCTTAGCTTTCTGTTTAAATTTGCAACACAATCACCTTTCCCTCTTTTTCTTCAGAGTACTCATTACCATTTAAACTGCCTTTTTGGAGGGCATTGAAGGGAGGCAGTAAGCATTTTGTCTTGGTTTAGGTAATTCAAATTCTAGGAATTTATGCTACAGAAATAACCAGACTAAACCTCATAGAGGCCCATAAAAGAGTATTATCACAATATTGTTTTATGTTGTAATAAATTATTATAACAGATACACATAAATAATGGATATTTTTTAATTCAAATACATCATACAGCTGACACTAATATCTTTGGGTGGCAATATTATGGGATTTTTATGTGGTTCCTTAATTTCTGAGTATTCAATATTGTCTTATGCTTATTTCCTTTTCTTCCAAGTTTTCTTCATTTTATCTTTATATTGCTCATATTTTTGCTTTGCTTTTTATGCATTATTAAGAACTATGAAGAGTTTGAGATTTTACCCTAATTGTAAACTAATGGATCAGCGTGTCTCAGTTCCATGGATGCTAGTCAAAGACACCAGACCCTTGTTTCAGAGACAAAGAACTTGATTATCTGTGATATAGAAAGCATATTTGTCAGTTCCTCTTGCTGGCAGTCCCATGGAGGCAACATGAGTACACCCAGGTATATGTCTGTACACACTGTGGGTTGCATTACAGGAGATACATTTTGAGCCTAAGCAAGCCCAGATTTTTATAATGAGTAGTAAGACTTTCTCAGTTTAGCCCATTATCTTTATTATTCTGGACAGTGAATACATTTGTCCTTTCTTCCATAGGGAGGCATATCTCTGTGTACGAAGGTGGTTTACATTATACCTATTCTTAAATAGATGGTTTAGAACAATGGGCAGTGGGTGCCATGTTTGTAAATGTGCAGAAATAAGAGGAAGCTTCAATGGAACATTGGCTCCTAACATGCGTTACATTGTTCATAGGAATATTAATGATAATAATAAATGTTTTTATGTTTGGAATGAGAACTGAGATTTGCTGAGAGAGCAATTGAGAGAAGATGGGAGAGAAAGCAACATAACTAGTCAGGGAGGGATTCTAGTGGAAGTGATACTAGAGTTGAGGTCTGAAGGATCTGTAGGAGATTATTTATACAAACATGCCAGACAGAAGGCCAAGTAGTGTGTAAGCCCCACCCCATGAAAGGCACAGGGAAGAAGCGAGTGAAAAACAACATGGCCGCCAAGAGCCAGGCAAGAGCCGTGGGGAGGAGACTGCAGCGTTGGGAGAGGCAGACGATGCTGTGTCCAGGTCCACTAAAGGCCTTCGTTGTTTATCTGAAGACAAAACAGAAAGCATTGAAAGTTTTTGCTTTTGTTTTTTGGTTGTGTTGTTTTGTTACTTTTTAGGAAGTGACACCATTAGATTTTCATTTTGAAAATCTCTTCTGACTTCAGAGAGAAGATTCTGAGAACCCATTGCTGTTATTAGTAAAGCCGTAATTTTAATTTGCATTAATGAAGTTTGTGCATGTCTGAAATTTGAGTAAAATTTGGCAGTCACATTTACCTTTTGTCCAGAAGTTACCCTTTTTTGCAAACTTATCAATGAATGAAGTTGTCAGTGCTTTTGTACTTTATAGAATTCTTGTAAAAAAGCATAAATAGCTTTTTATGTTAATTACTATATCAATACAAATGACCTTGCATGAAGGTCAGAAGGACGCTAGGCACACAGAAAGACTTTTACATGTTAGCAGTGAGATAGTTCTAAATGCCATAGTGCCTAAAAAGCTCTGTGCTTTTTAATATACATAGATTAAAAACAGCAAATAAATTCAGTTACATCTATCAATCTACTTCTATACATCCACCCCTCCATCTCTCCCTCTATAGATCAGAGACTATTTCCTGATGAAGTTAAATTAAGTGATTTTAAAATTTTACCTATATCTTATTTCAGTTAGAAATTAGTTCACATCCACTGAAATTGGCATTAAACCAACAAAAATTTCCCAACATTACATTTTACTTATAAAACATAAAATAACCTTAGAGGAATTCATTTATGGCTGGATTTTCTGAAAGAAACTTCATTAAAAACAAGGTCATTTAAAAGATAAAATTAATATTTTCATTTATGTTGCCTTATGATGTTATTGCTTATAGTTTAGATGTTATCAGAATTAGCCTGCACTTGATTGAAAAATTTGAAATTATGTGGACTACCTGAATGCTTTTGTAGGAAAAGTAACTTTCAGAACAAGTGAAAATTAATATTTGAGAGTGTACACTTTAGGAATTTTCTTGATAAATGTGCTGTCTTGTCATTATTACCAAAACATATAACATTAATTAATAACTCATAGAACATCTTTAAGTATATCTATTTACATAAATTGTGGATTTATTAAACATTGATAAGTGAAACAAGGTAACGAGATAACATTTTCCAGCTTATTTCTGTGGTTCAGGGATATGTGTATACCCTTAAAAAAATGCAGGTCAAATGCAATTTTCCAAATAATGGTAATGAATATAAAATGTGAGTTTCTGTCACTACTTAGGAAACCTTACAGTTGATATTATCTTACTCTCTATTTCTATACCCATGTACTTTAAAGGTGTTAGAAATTTAGAAATGCTAAGAAAGAAAGAAAATAAAAGACCTTCAATGTCCAACAGAAATCAGGAAGACCCAGTAATAATGGAAAAGGTAGATCAAATTGCCCAATAATTTTCTGAGTAAGACCTATTCAGAACCTGATATTCAGCTCTTTAAAGAAACTCAAAACCTTCAACTGTGTCCCTTGTAGCAATTCAGTCTCAGAAAATATACCACAAATTGTTAATATAAGGTAAATAAACATAAAGCATATATTTAATGCTCTAAACAATGACACTAGCAGTATATAGAGAAGAGATACTAATTATTGCCAATTATTCATATTATTTTAAAATAAATATTTCTTGAGCACTTACATGAGAGAGTATTCTAATCACAGGCAACATAGAACTGAATAAATATATAGAAATCTGCTTTGAAGGAACTTTAATTTTATTGGGGATAAACTGATAATAAATAATTATAATCTCGAGGATGGGGATTAAACATCAAGTAAATTAATGCAATCTAAGTTTGTTTTTTTTCATTTACACCAATGGATTGTTTCAAAATGATATTCCAATTGCAGAGCTAAAGGAAATTGTAAAGGTTTTTTGCTACTAGCATTACTAAGAAAAGTGTAAGTGCTCAGCTCACAGCACATGTGAATGTAGGAAGGGGTGTGTGTGTGTGTGTGTGTGTGTGTGTGTGTGTCTGCAAAATAGATAGAGGAAGACCTGAATGGAGTCCCTAAAACAGCCCATTTGTTCTCTTTGGCAAGTGACAAGTTGACATATTACTTTTAGTGGCAAATCTATTAGAGTTTTTTTTTATACATTTAAAACAATTTTAAATACTCTTAAAAGAAATCTTATGAAACATATGATATTTAGGGGAGTAAAAGTAAATTGCCCTCGTGGAAGCAAGTCTTATAGGATAAGGCATGTTAACTTGTCTATACTTCATCTTATGATCATTTGACAGAAAATGCAAATGTTTTCTGTAAGTGCCTTCTATGTTAATCTAAGTGTCTGACCTTTTCATAATGCAGTATTTTTTTAAGTCCTTTCTCTTTGATTTATCTTCTCTTATGAAAGGCTGCCTTTTTTTTTTCATTTTTATGGTGCCAGCAGTATTATTAAAGAGCTGTCAATTGAACTATTGCTGTCATTGTCCCTTTTTATAAGGAGAGAATATTAAACAGGATTTATGTCAATTTTGTAAGAATAGCTTCTTTCTACATACAATACACTTGCTGCATATGATAGAGTAAAATACTGTAATCAGTGATGATAGAAACCTATACAAATGTAGCATAAATGTAAGAGGTATGTTGACAACTTTTATATATGTAAACACTTATAACTTTGTGTTTTATGGCTCAGTCTTTACCGCCCTTCTCCCCTCTTCTGCCCCAACTGTTTTCAGAGAAAAAAATTACATATTTTCTTCATAATTGTATTTTAATTACTTTAATTTTGAAAAGGCAGTCATGCTTCTAGTAAAATGATTTTTTAAAAGATTTTTTATTCTAGCAGTAAATTTATTAAATCCAAAATACTTTGTGTAGAATTGAGGAATAAGAGAGCTAGATATTTTCTAAGACATTTATAAGAAAATGACCCCAAATAGCACAATAATAACATTGTATCATGGTCAGTATTCCTCATTGAAACCTTTTAGTTTGTCATTGTTTAAATTAAAAGTTCCTAGCAGACTGAGTAAAGACCAGAACATTTTGCTGTGATTATTTTTCTCACTCTATTACTTGATCTACACCTTATACATTAAGCATTTTCCAATATTATGTTAAATGGTTTTGAAAATTATTTTCTTACATATGCTAAGAATAATAATTCAAGGTTGGTATAGTGTGGGAATTAGCTTGGAGGAGAAAACATATTGATATGGAATCCCATATTTTCCAGTTAAGCAAGGAAAGTTGTGTAAACTTTGCTGTTGTCTTGAAATGAAGCGACACATACTAAGAGCACGAGAACTAAATAGAGGTGGGTTCCCTGGTGGCCTAGGGTCTAGGCTTTGGCACTCTCACCACTGCGGCCTGGGTTCACCTCCCAGTCAGGGAACCAACCAAAGGAAAAAAAAAGGAACTAAACAGACATTTGAAAAGAAGGGGCTCTTGAATATATGAAAAAAAACTGCATAGAAATGGCAAATTTCCTAATGAAATATTTACCAGGATTCATAGACTCTTTGTAAAGAAATGTAAATTACTGAAATATCTTTGCTTCTCAATTGAGCACATTGAAAACACCTAGGGAAGATTCCTGATCCCAGCTCAGGAAAATAAAAAAATTAACTAATAAATAAAATAAAATAACAAAACTAGTAGGAGTGATTTAATGATGTTGGTCCACAATTTCTGAGCTCTAACAATGGAAACACATTAGGAAAGAAAAGATTCACAAAGTGCAACTCCTGAAACACGTTGACATCGCTGGGAATAAAGTGAAGATTGAGAACATGAATGGCCATCTATCACCTTGCTCACCGTGCACTGGGAAGCTAGGCTCCAGCCCATCAATTCAAACCACAACACCCCTGCAAATGCTTTGAACATAAAACTAATATCCTTTAATTTAATGCAAAGATTCATTAGGATAAAGAAAAGTCAAAGATTACTGGCGTAAGTGAATCTTTAATAGAAGTTTGTAAATTCTATTCTTCTGTGGCATATAAACTTTAAAACAGAACGTAACTTAAATGTTCCTTAGAATTCATTTCTAGCTCCTTGCTTATTCATTAGATATTGATTTTGGAATTATGTTTAAAGTTGTATTCTACAAAAATAGAAAAGTGGTAATGGACAAAATAGATAATAACAGTAGAGGAAAATAAATTCAAATAATAAACAAAAATATATTTATTTTTATTGGTAGTAACAGCAATGTATGACACAATGACACTATACCATTTTTGTCAATGAATTAACAACAATTTTTAAAACCAACAGGAAGGATCATTTACCATTCAAATACTACTGGCAGAAAATGTTTCATTGAAGCTTGAGTAGTGAAATATTTATTGGAAATAAATGTGACCCTGTCTGTACGAAGAATTTCAGTTCACTGACACCAGTTTATTTCATGACACATGGCTCTCCTCCTTCAGAATTGTTCAACCTGTTGTCTGTGAACTTACAGGCTATGGAGTTATTGAAATGCTTATACATATTGCATATACACCAAGAGATATTTGGATCAACTTTTAAAAGTGTTATGAGTAACAAAATAAAAAGTTGCCTTCTATCATTATATAATTTCTTCATGAACAAAGTATGACTTGTATCAAATGGGAGACCAAGGGGAGTTTCTATTCTTGATTTTTGTTTTAAATATGTGGGATATTTTGACTAGTCAAGGTTGCAAAGTAGTATTATAGAAGAAAATCTTCATTATCTTCCTTTACTATATCTGTGCTTCATATCTATCTGAAGTTCTTATTAAAAGCTTTCCTCTAATGACTGCAGCTGTAAAAATGTATATTGGATCTTTCTTTAGGGAACTTACTACTCACAACCACAGTCCACTTTACACCTCTTTTGAGAGATGAAGCACTATAAAGCTTGAACTCAAATCATTCTAAGTTTTTCTCCTTTTACATCTGATCAAAATATTGAAATCTAGAGATAGACTAGAAGCTTCAAGGTGAAAAACAATAATGAGGGCAAATAGAAATTTCTTGTCAAGTGTAATGAAATCAACAGTTGGCTGGATAAGAGCTAGACTACAAAAAAGGAAGAATTTGAACATCAGTAGAAAGAAGTGGATAAAGCCAGCAACTCCATCGTTACCAAGCTATACCAGAGTGCAGGAGACATGACAGGAGGAAGGCCTGGGGACTTCCTGGTAGTGGAGCTCCTCCATCTGGTGGTACCTCCTCTGGACCCACCATTGAAGAGGTTGGCTAAGTTAACTTGAGCATAAAAATAACACAAACAAACAAACAAACAAAATCAAACATTGAAGGACCCAGATTTGTAGCAAATTCCATGGCATTTTTAACATTGAGCTGCTGTAGTAAATAACTGGGCGTTCTTGATACTTGAGTAGAGTGCGTGTGCATAGGACAAAGACAGAGTATTGCTCTTTACAAGCACAGTGTTATAAGTGGAAAATGCAGTATCTTAAGAAAACTGTATTTAAAAATTGGAAAAAGACATGTACATTTATGCTCAATAAGGATATTGCCCTGCTAAATATAATTCAGAAAGAATTTTTTCCAGAGTTTGAAGTAACAGTTCATTAGTTACTAAATTATTAAACTAGAACTTGAGAAATTCTTTTTGCCTGGAAATAATTATGACATACATAATTTTTATAGTTTTATAGTTTTCTCCTGATCCTGATTACTTAGGGGAAGAGATAAGAGAACATAGGGAAAGGGCAAAAGTTAAAATATTTCTCATCAGCAGTTGGGTTGCATTGGAGATGAAAGCAACGTTTTAAAAATCTGTCAATGACACAAGTCTGAAAACTAAGTTCAAATAGGTCATCAGAGAAAACAGATCTCAACCCTTTGCACAAAGTTATTTGAAATGAGATCTGGAGAACGTAGCCTGAAGCAAATGCCAAAGTTGACAGTTTTGTGTTAAAAGATGTATAATTTACCTCATATCCTTGAGAAAACTGAGTTCTGCAGATGTGGCCATGTGTGCTGTGTGGCTTATGCTGATACCATCCTAAGAACCCACAGGGTTCTCATGGTTATTCAATATAAAACTCAATGAATAATTCATAAACTGCATTTTAATTTCTTCTTATGTTCTGTATTTAGTAAAGCTTCACAATTACTCAACATCTGCATTTCATTCCAATCTAAGGGTTTGTAAAATTTAGCTTCACCAAAGGGATTATTATATCACAATTTATTTTGTCTTCACAATAATAGAGATGCTATTCAAACAATCATCTTTCCCCCCAGATACCCTAAGATTTGAAAAATAACCTGTCTGCCAATCATTCATTCAAGTAGTTTTATAAATTTAATGTGTGTAACTTCAAAAAGAAAAATATTTGATTTCTCAGCAAGATGTAGATACAGGGTCAGAAATAACACCCAGACTTGAGTTACGATTTTATAACAAACTCATAACCATACATGCTTATGAGTTGGTAATAAAAGATATGGTATAGAGTACCAGCTCATAAAAAAGAAGCATTATTACAAAATCATAAGCATGTATGGTTATGAGTTTGTCATAAAATCGTAGCTCACATTTGGGTATTACTTCTGCTGGACCCTGTATATCTGTATACTTGTATGAAGTGAGTTGTTAAAAAAAAATACCTTCATGTTATTTCTTTTAGTGATCTTAAATTGAACAAATTTTGAAACTCTTACATTTTGCATGTTAGAATATTCACAAGCACAACATTAACTTCCGTATATATTTTGTTAAGAATTACGTTTCTCCTTTCTTTGTTTCTTCACGCTTTCAAGTCCAAGATTGAGGTTCTATGTTTGGGGAACTTAGAGAAGTTAATAAATATATTTAACATGTAACTCTTACATGGAGTTGTTGAATTGATGTTTGACTTGAAACCAAAAAGATTAATAATTCCTTTTTACCCTTTCATTTTGTAATGATGTTAATACAAGATGTATTTTAGTTATTAATATGTCTAGACTGCTTCAAATATTGGTGGCATTTATGGTAATAATGTGTTATAACAAATTTACCCCCAAATTTCACACAAATTTGTGACACACAAAAAATTAATTTATTATATACATATTAAATTAAGAAGGAAGGATAGATACTCCTGGGTGATGGGAGTCTCTCTTCTGTTAATTTAGGAGTAAGACTTTTATTATAAGCATGCCTACAGAGTTCCTTTCTCTACAGATGCCATAGTAATACATAAACATAGATATACTCTATCTCCACTAAAGTTTGTGGGACAGAATTACTGTATATTTGCTCTATTGCTGAGAAGTGATTAAAGGAACTCAGGAATACCCCAATTTTTTTTTATCAAAAAACACATGTGCAAAGGAATAAATACTTAACCCCATGCTGAAGCTTCAGCATAAAACCACAATACATGCCAATCTGCTGTGCTGAGTAACCTTTGGAGCACTCTTTATTTAAACTTAGATGTCTTGATAATATGTCAATAGGATCAAAATAAGCTGAAGGCTTCTATTGCCTACTTATCGCCCAAATCCTAAGTAATCCAAGCTTGAATTTTATCAAAGCAATGCAAACAAAATAAACAAAAACCAAACAAACAAGTCTTGTAACAAGAAACACAAAATTAGTAGTACACCAATGTTATTTGATCTAAAGTCTACAGCAGAGTTGCAATAGAAGAGTTTACCCATTTGAGCTTCCTTTCAGTGCAGAAAGATAGTGGCCAACTCCCAGGAGAGAATCTTCCAGGCCAGTTTAACTTCCCTTGTGAGCCCACACCTAGTAACTCATTATCCTTTTATTCAATCCAGCAATTCCACTTACCAGCCTTTGGTCAGTGAAATAAGAGTAAACATGATAAATCATTAGCCATTTTTTACTCCTTGCAGCAGTGCCCTAGGGAGAGTGCTCTTCATCTACTGTGTTTTATGGTTGCCAATGCTCAGGGAAAAAACTGTCAGAAGGGCAAGAAAGACTGTGGCAGAGTATTTTACAAAGGAAATTAGCATGAGATTGTAGATTAAATGGATTTTATTGTCCTAAAAAGTCAAGTGAGGAACAACAAAAATAATGTAGCAAATTAGCAATGTTTTTTAAAAAGAGTTAAGCTATTGTTGGAAAGAAGAAGCCTATATAAATCACTCCTTCCCATCAAATTGTTAAGAGCCAAATTGTTCATTTCCCAATGCTTGCCTCCTAGATGAGTAATGGAGAGCAAATTCTAATTCTCTATTACAAATTCTAAAATAGGAGTCTGCGAGAGTCCTTGATAAACTGAAGTTACTGAAGGAAATAATGTAAAATGCTTTGTCATGTTCCTTTATACAGTGGCATGAGATAATTGTTAGGAAAATTAAGACTGTTGTTGGAATTCAGAGGCAATGTTATTCTATTATAATTGACTACCTTTTAAGATGGCAAGCCATAATGATGTTTAAGAAGGACTTAATTTACAAATTATTCATAAAAAGTTTCTTCAGTAAGAAAATAATGCTATAGAATTTGTGTTTCTTAAGTGGGCATAGAACTAAGATAAGAAAATTGGAAACATGTTTAATACTTTAACCAGGAAGCCCTATTCATTCATTCATTCATCCTCTCCTTTCTCTTTCTCTTTTTCCACTCTCCCCCCACCCCCTGCATCTCTCTCTCATCCATTCAGTGATATTTCATGAGCACTTGCTTTGTTCCAGCCTCAAGGTAGCATACTGGAAAAAAAAACAACAGTGAGTTGTGTTGAAATGTGAAAATATATTAAGTGGAGAGGAAAGCAAGCATGTGTAAAGTTTTGGGAAAAAAATTGATCAGCAAAGTACAAAGACAGAAAATTAGTTGACAATGAGAACAAAACCTACTCCCTATATTTTCTGAAATAGATTCCTAGTATGATGCAATGACTTCTCTCCTGTCAACCCTGGTTGCCACGGAGACTTTTTCCCTATCCCATGACACTTAGTCCCTTTACCCACTACTCCCTATCAATTTACCCCAATGGCCACTATTTCTAAGTGCAAAAGAACAAAAAGAAAACCCCATGGTCTTTATCACTCATATTCTACCAACAAATTGAGGCACATTGGTATAACTGTTGTTTTCATTGTTTATCCATAAAAATGGTAACATTGTTTTTCAACTCTCCACAATTCAACATTCGGATTCTCTAAAAATTAGTGAAGTGAAGAAACAAAAGTGGTGCTGTAATTCACTTAGGCATAATGTGAGTTTAAAGTACATTGGGAAAGGCCAAAAATGTTCTCTACATTTTGAAGAATCCGGTCTGACTGTGGCTCCGTGGTTAAGACAAAGCCCACATTTGCAGAGAAGTGTGCACAGCCTTGTAGCTGAAGGATTATACCTAAGTCCCAAGACACTGCCATTGACCATGCATTTGTCCTTCAGTTGTAAAGGGATTGATTAGAATCATCTAGGACAAACTACACTAAAATGTGAACTTATACAGAGGATTTATTAAGGCGTCTTAATAAATGCCTTAATAAATCCTCTGGGCTCTGTTACTGAAATTGGTTAGTTGTGAGAAAGGTAAAATCTCTTTTACCTAAAATAACCTCCCTGTAGTAGACTGAATGGTGGCCCTAAAGATATGTTCACACCTTAGTTACCAGAAACTGCATAATGTCTTACACGGCAAAAGAGAGAATATTACTTTATATGGTGAAAGATGTGATTAAGTTGAAGATCTTGAAAGGCAGAGGTTATCCTGGATTGTTGGAGTTGGCCCTAAATGCAATCACAGTGTATCCTTATAAGAGAGAAGCAGAGGGAGTTTGACACAGACACACAAAGAGGGGAAGGAAGTGAAGATGGAGCAGAGAGAAATGCTGTGCAAACCAAGGGGTGCTGGCAGGCATCCTAAGGTGGAGGAGGCAAATAGATGAGCTCCCCAAGAGAGTGTGGTCCTGCCAACACCTTGGTTTCAGCCTAGTGAAACTGATTTTGCCATTTTTGACCTCGGCAACTCTGAAAAATTAAACCTCTGTTGTTTTAACCCAGAAGGTTTTAGGTAATTTGTTATTACAGACATAGGAAACAATAAATACATCCCCCAATTTCAGGAACTCTATTTCTAGAATCGTGATCTAGCCAAAGGAAAATCAGGACTGTGTCAGAATGTTTGGTATGTTGACTTGAGAGCAGGGGTGTCCTAACTTTTGGCTTCCCTAAGCTACACAGGAAGAAGAAAAGTGTCTTGAGCCACCCATAAAATACACTGATGATAGCTGATGAGCTAAAAAAAAAAAAAAAAAAAAAAGGTCCGTGCATAATTTTCATAATGTTTTAAGAAAGTTTACGAATTTGTGTCGGGCTGCATTCAAAGTTGTCCTGGGGCGCATGTGGCCCACCAGCCAAAGGTTGGACAGCTTGCTCTAAAGATGCTGTGGTTAAATTCAATTTGCACACAACACACATGCTGTGATTGACATGACCTCTGTTGCTGCCCATCTGCTTTTCTACTTGTGAGTGGCAAGTCTCAAAAGAGGTTGGAAGTATTTTTAGTCCACAGAACACAGGCCTCTGCTTTAAGTGGCTCCATTGTCTCCCACATTTCAATAGCAAAAGTAAAGGAGTGGGTATTGGGCGTGTTCATGTCTCCTAGTGGTTCAGCAGATGTCATGGTCAAGACAGAGACTGAGAATTAGGGAAGCATGAGTATAAGTTGAGTTTAATGCAAAGATAACCATATGGTGGCAGTTAGAATAGAATTGATACATAATATAAAAGGGTATAAATTACAAAGGGACACCACACTGGTGATAAAAGGGTGCTTGAGTCATCAGAAAATATTTTACAATAGAAATGGCATCAAAAATGGGACCTCAAAGATGAGTAGAAGTTAGCTAGATAAGCTCTTGTCTTTATTACTTCCTGAACCAGAGGAAAACCTCCTTCTAATCTAGGCTTATCTTTTTTATCTTTGAACTAATTCTGAGCTTCAATGACTTCTATAATTCTAACCATCTGATACCTCCGATTTGTAAAATAGTTTCTGGACACATTGTTGGGAATATTCATGAGTAAATATGTAAATGAGCACTTTTTATTTTTTTTATTATTTTTATTTATTTATTTATTTATTTATTTTTTGTAGTATGTGGGTAGTTCCCTGGCTTGGAATCGAACCCAGGCCACTGCGCTGACAGCACCAACGCCAGAGCCCTAAGCCACTACACCATCAGGGAACTCCCAATGAGCACTTTTTAAAAGGGTGCACAAGTACTACTTATAGGTTAGAAGATGAAAAGTTATTGGATAAAGTAGTGATCAGGATTTTAACAATGCCTAATTCATTTCCTAGCGCATAGTAAGTAGCTGGAACTCCAAGTAACAATATATTTTAAATAAAAATAATTATAACTTCTAAAAGACCGTTCTGATAACCTTTTAGATATGGTAAAGTTATTAATATAGTTTCTTGAAGAACATTACCTTGTCTAGCAAATATGACTCTTGATTTCACAGAAAGATGTCAACATATATTTAGAACTATACACTTCCAAGAAATGAAATAAAATCTGATAGAGAGGAAAATACTATGAAGTAAAAAATTCAGACCTTTGCTTTAATATTTCATTGTTTAACTTGAAAAATACTGTACAAGCTAATGCATAGTGAAAATTTGTGCTCTTGACCCTTTCTCTCAGCCTATAAATCAGACTCAAACAAAACATGGTAGCTTCTTTCTTCTTTCTAATTTTTATAACTTTTTTTTCCCCAAGAGCAGTGAGCAAGGTAGAGGTCAATAATGACTTCCATGAAGACAGCACATGGAGGGAAAGCTCTCTTTTCCTTCCTCGAACTTTGGATGACCTTTAATGACCTTTTTTTAAAATAAAATGCAGCCTTTAATTGTTAAATCCTTCTGATAAAGCTTTCGTGTTGATTTATTGAGCAGTAGCTAAAAATATTTTTCTGTTTAGAGGAACAATCAAAAATCAAAAGAATTTTTATAATCGATGTATTTTGATATATAAAATATGTTTTGACTGATCTACCTTTTCCCATGTCTTTTGGCAAACGTTCCTTTGTTTCATTGTCATTTTACTTTAGGTACATTATTTTTCCCTTTTTTAAACTGCACATCCATCACTGCTATTTTAAAAATGTGAATACGTTTCTCCAAATATAGAATCTCCTTGACCTTTAAGAATCACACTTTCTTGTGAACTCAAATCTTAGTTCATACTTTGCTCAGAACTATTTAAGGTTAAAGTAATATCATAGTCAATGGCTGAAAGCTTACTTTATTTATGCATATTAATAATTGAAAACCATGAAGAATTTTCTAATTTTTATTTTAAATATAGAAAGTAGATTTAGCAAACATATGCTCCTATCTGGAATGAAATATACCTGTCAACACAAATTGCATAGAACCAATTCACATATTAATTAATCTCTGTATGATTCTCTAAATCAGAATCACATTTATGGTATTGTTTTATTTATTACACTCTATAGGAATTTCAGGTTTAATTAGCCAGATATTGTCTCTAGACAACACTTATTAGTGGTGGTAGATCTTTCTGTAAATATAATTTGAGGCAGCTATGCTGTCCTTTTTTTACTCATTAATTCAATTTATGTTAGGAATAGCTTTCAAAGATACATTTTAGTGATCACTCCTATCACTGTATTTTGAAATATGTCTGCAAGTGACATATTTCTGTAAAATATATGGAGCAAGTAGATTTCCTCTTCATATTACAGAATAAACTATGCCTGCTTACTTTTACACAATATTTATCATTTCATGACCATAATAATCTTTTCTAATATGAATAAAGGTTTATTTTTTAGAGTATGTTTTTTACTTAAAATTAAAATTGATTGCTCATGCTATTTTGGTTCATTGCTCAAATACTGTCATACAGAGTACAGAAATCATATGAGGCAAATAGTGGCCACTATAGTTTAAGTAAGTTCTATATAGAGCTTTCTAACTTTCATATATTTCTTTTTTTGCCCCAAAAGATAAGTTACCACACCTTGCTAATACCATCTGTTTTTTCCTAAGGCCTATGATTAAAAAAAAAAAAAAAGAGTGGTCTTATTTCTTTAAGATTTATGACCAGTGGGGAAGACATCCTAACTTGGTAGTCATGTCTTAAGGAAGAATTCCTCCGTAACTGTGGCAGAACTTAAAAAGAACTGCCTCAAGGAACTGAAATGTTAGGTGTATTGAGTAGACGAGAAATATATCAAGTTGCCCTGAGATAAGATATTCACAAAATATCTCTGTTCATTTGAAGGCTGTTTTGTCAGGTCATAAACAAATTCTTCTACAGAAGCAAAGTAATTAAGAATTGAGTTAATATAGGTGCATAGAGAAAGAAGCAAATACACTTAAAAAATTAACAGATATGGATGGTTTCCTTTTAAGGTAAATATATGATCAATAAATTGTCATTTTATTTGGTTTGCATATTTACAGCCTAAATGATAAAAGTTTTATGATATGATATTGATGTTGATTCAGGAACTACAAGGCTATAGGAAAATATATAATTATTTTGTATAAATATGAAATATATTTTTTATGATTAATTAACAGTGTTCCTTGATATTATAATAGAAGTAGTATTTGAGTCTTACATGTGCACTTACGGAAATTATGCCTCTTTAAACATGACCATGTTTTATTTTCCCTCTTTCATTAGTTATCACAAGACAGAACTCCCTCAATACCTTCCATTTGCTACCTTGAAATAGCCAAGTTCTGCAACTTCAGCATTCCTAGTAATTTCTTGCTCCAGTCAACATCATCCTTCACGCCATACTGATGTATGTGTTTTACTTGGAAATGCTAAGTCCAGTTCAAAAATTATAACATATGGCCAATATGCACTGTCTATGCTTTGAATTTTTGTTGAGTGCCTCCATATAAGCAATTTTTTAAAGATTTATAGACTCATGGAATGCTGAAGATCAAATGATCCATACTGATGAAGCTTAGCATTGTGTAAGTGAAGAAATTAAGAACCAGGGAGATTACTGACTTGCCCAAACTGATGAATGACACAGTCATATATGAAACATAAATCAAATTGGAATGAGATTTTTTTCTGCTAACCATTTTGGGAACATAATTTACCCTCTTTTCAAAATCAGTGCAAATCCTAAAACATGGAAGAGATGTTCAAATTATATTGTTAAAATGCACCACATGATTAACTAAACATAAATCCAAGTACCATAATTGATTAAACATGTAACAGTAATTAATATTGTGATTATTAGAAAAATAAGGGGTTATTATTGCTTGCATGTGTCACTGATGCTGGAGACTCATACTGAAGACTAGAGTAAAAGGTAAATCAGGAACATGAGAGGATAACTCAGGTAGCAAGAAGATGATGTGACTCAATTGTGTCAGAATAAGTCCTGTAAAGAAACACTAGCAACAGTATAAATTCTTTCTTATTTTTATTTTCCATCTATTAGAACCAGAATAGCAGGTATAACCCTATGAAACTATTTAGTGCCTAGAAGATGGAATGTTGTGTATTTATAGTATCATAATGTATTGTGTGTGTGTGTGTGTGTGTGTGTGTGTGTGTGTGTGTGTAGGCTGTCCAGAAAAAATCCAGCCATAAATGCCTCTATTTTTCATATTACATAGACAGCCCTTGTATATCCCAAAGCTAAAGTATATATATACATCCCGTGCTGATAAGATACCTTTTCATTGATTAGAAGTCTGAACTTGGTGATAATCTTTTCTAACGTATCTGAAGAGCAAATGATCTTTATAATTTTATGTCTCGTTTGGATTACACAAAGTGAAAGAACAATGCAAGTAGAATATTTTATTGTTTATTTCTTTCTGCTCCATTTCTGTAATTTATAAGTTTGGAAGTAAAATAGAACAAAGTTTCAGGTTTTTCGGTCATTGTTTTAATTTTTATTAGAATTGTACACTAATTAATTAATGAGTAATAGCAACATGATTATTTTTCTACTGTATCTCTTATGAGATGAACTCTGTTGCCAGGCAAGATTTTAAAATAGTCTCTTGGCAGAATTTACAAAATTGAAATGAAGTCTATGCGTTTGGAATGATAGGCTTCAAGAAAATGTAGAGAGAGAAAAACAGTGGGAGGTAAAGAGAAGGGGAAGGAGAGAATGATAAATAGGTTTTTTAATGCCCACCTACATTAAATTTGAAATGCATAGTTTGAACTTCATTCTCTACAGTGAAGATTCTTGCTGTATTTCTTAGTAGTCTTTGGGGTCTCTTTACTTTACATTTGATTTATTCATAAAATGAAAATAAAAAGCAAAAAGATGCAATTGTTTCTATAAGTAAATCACCTTTTCTCATCCTGATATAGACATCAGATTACTATCTCTGTACACAATTGTAATGAATAATAAGAACTGATTTACTAAAATATGTCTAAATATTCATTTTGTATAGATTGCCTATTGCTTTATTTTTAAGCCCTTTATCCCTCTCTATGTAAGTTGTTCACACAAATAGGCAGAGCAATCAAGCAGTTTAATCAGAGTGGAAAAACAAATAAATTTAAGTGTAGGTAGCAGAAGAGAAGTCATTCTGGATCAAAGCCTACCAGATCTATTTTAAGACGTGTGTGCACAATAAAATGAGGATTGGCTATCACTAAGCCTACTAAATTGGCTCTCTGGATACTGGTCGTTACTGGAAATATGTAGTTCCTTCTTGATCTTTCTTTGAATGTAAGCTCCTTTTACCTTGAGGCACACTAAATAGTATACCGGTGATTTAGATGTCTGTTTTCTAAAACTGTTCCTAATGAAATGCTAGGGCAGCTCTGTAGAAGGTCTCAGTTGTGTGAGTCCTCTATTGCTGAGCAATTGTTGATTCTGTTTTGGGAGCTTATTAAAAATATGTCACAACTATAAATTTACAAAAATAAAAACCCTCACATGATGAAATGTAACTAGTCTATATGTGACCACCAGAATATTTTTAAGAAATACATTTTCATTTTATTATAGGAAAACCTTGATATATAAAACAAAAGATCCTAATGAATACATTGAAAATTAATGCATTGAAAAATGGCAGTTTCTAATTCTACTTTATCTTCAGGAGTGGGTGTGGTGGTGGAGAAATAGTATGATGTTGATGTAAATTTATTTATTCAATAACTGCACTAAGTATGGTTGTTTTATTTGTTTTTTAGCAATATGAAAGATGCAGGAGTAGGCCATAAGCAGTGGAGGGGTCCCATCTCATCGACCTGCAAGCAGTGCCCAGTGGTCTCTACCAGCCCCGTTTGTGGTTCAGATGGCCATACCTACTCTTCCCAGGTAGAGAAAATTACCGTCTTTTCGTATGAAGTGCATAGTGCCTATGGATTAGCAAGTGACTAAAACCAGTAGTTCAAATAATGTGAATATCACTGTTTTGAAATATGATTCTGTGTATATTTGGTTCTTCTATATTAGTGTTTTTAAAGTTTTAAGTACTGAAGTTGTAAATGCTCTGAACCCTCAAATAGTAACACCAGCATTTCCTTTGCTGCTACTATGAAAGAGGTCAGAAATATTATCATGCACAAAATAATGTTAATTATTATAGCAATAGTACTTATAATCTTCCAACAGCATTACTTCTTTTATCCCACATTATTTTTCTATATTACCTCATTTAACCCTCACAAAATTTCTTTTAACAGATGAGAAAACTAAGCATCAGAAAAATACACAAATTTCACATATTTTGCTGACATTAATGGCAAGATTTGATGTCTTCTCTGATTTAATGTTTCTGTTCTCTACAATAATAAGCTTCCTTCTTTGGTGTCCCCTGCTATTCAAATATTTAGGAGTTTTTAAGACCTTTGCCTAATAAGACATTGGTGAGTTTTCTTTAAAAGAATACAGACTCACAACCTCTTACCTGAGTTTTTTGGGCCCAGATGCATTTATGAATTTAGATTTTAAAAATGTTTTTAACAAGGTACTGTAGCATTGCAGCAGGATGTAACCCTATAATTAAACAAATTAACATTTCTTTAAGGGACTTTATGAGTATTCACATTAAATAGGATACAGGAAGTCTATAAAATAATTTTACCTCAGTTCATATCTAGTTTTGCTTACTGCAGAATGAATTCTAAAAATATTTGGCTATCTGAACATTTTCTTTAGTAGATACCTATTTATGACCATATGTTCTCTCAGTGAATATTTCCCTACAGCTTCTACTTGCAATTTACTATTGGAAATCTTGGTAAGAGCTCTGCAGTGATAAGATAGATTAATTCATTCAATAAAAACATGCATCGTACTTACTGGGTGCCAGCTACTGTGTACCCTTAGTGAAGTTGCCATGTTCTTATTTGCCAAAGGGTCTGCAGAGGTTTAGAAAGTGCTAGGAGATGAGGGAATGTTTCGCTTGTCCTCTCAACATGGCCCTGATCTTGGTGAACCTCAGCTTTGCAAGCTTAGAAAATTTCATTGTCAACATAGGGAAAATGAATCTATCTCAAATTATCACATCCCAAAGGATAATGATGTGTGAACCATTATACTGCTATATTGAATTACAACAAAGGATGTAGGTTATAGTAATCAAACCAGTATGGTAGAGCTACATGAGCAGCAAATTAAATCTTAATTTTACATGATGAACATGGATGGTTGAAGAAGTGGAATTAAGACAGAGATTGGAGTTTTTACAGGCATCCAGCTAAGATAGAACTATGTCTTTCTCAACCTTAGAAATATATATGGCGGAGGTACTGATATGTTTGTATCAAGCATGTCATTGTCCTTGGAGAAGGCTAGCATTAGTCCATCACCTACTTGTTTGGGCCTCTCTTTAGGATGCTGCGAGTAGATCAATCCTTTAACAATGTAGCCCCATAGGACACAAAGTTACAGTCACAAGTAATCGCTACCTGTAGAGACCATATGTGAGGCCTTGTTTGATGATTTTAGAGAAACACAGTTGTGATACTCCTACTCAAGACTAAATACACCTATCATATATAGATCAATTTACGTATTTCCAATTCCATGGGTTTCCCCATTGTTCTTTTTTTTTTTCAGGCATACTGTGAAATTCCAGCTTACAAATCATATTGTCAATAAAACCATTCTGAATAATTCACACGTGAATCGTTAATTTAATATTTTTTCACTTGTATTGCTTTCAGTAAATGCCTTATTTACATAAAAAGATATGAAAAGAATATAGTTCAAATAAATAAGAGTTTTTAGCAACCCCAAATCACCAACCTCATTTCTATTGATTCTAACTGAACTTGTAGTTTTTGCACTTTGGATCACCAATCCTAATCTTAAATGCATGCACTGATAGCAGTGATACTTAGTGTATATAATAATGAAAACTAAATAGAGATCTTAGCCCAGTAAGAACTTACATTAAACTCTCCTTTATAGAGTTTATTGGAGGTTTACTTTTTAGATGTTTATTAAATTTAAATTTAGTTAAGGCCCGGGAGTTCCCTGGTGGTGTAGTGGTTAGGCTTCGGCGCTGTCAGCGCTGCGGCCTGGGTTCGAATCCCAGCCAGGGAACTACCCACATAAAAATAAATAAATAAATAAAAATAAATTTAGTTAAGGCCCTTAACTTTTCTTTCTGTGAGTGAAGTAGTACCCTAGGCTATTTAGGTATGGGATCATGAACAAAGACCACTGAGGCAAGTGCCTTCTTGAGAAGGTCATTTTATTATTTTCCCAACATCTATTTAATAGGTGGGAAGTCCCAGGATCTTTCCCTGGCTTTGACTCATTCAACTTTGTCAACAGATTAAGCAAACTCTGAGAGGGCAAATTTAAACATGGTTTTGGGACTGGTAGTAGCCATCTGAGCTCACAATAACGGTAAGCTCCAAATTCTAAGCTCAGTGTGGTTCATACAGCTCCTTCTTTGTCATTTCTAGTCCTCCAGTTAGTAATCCCGATATGATAAAGATTAGCCAGAAGCCAGGTTCCATTAGTCCAGTGACCCCACGTCCAGGATGGGAGCCTGGTCCTGCTCTCCAGGTCTTCTTCTTACCTTTCTGTATTTTGGACCCTCTGCATTGATATACTGGTGAGATTTTTTTTTCTACTATAAATAATATTCCTCTAGGTTCTATTTTAGACCCACAATGTTTCCTCATTAACATCAGCTCAATTTATAGAGATGAGGTTATAAATGATATTTCCCCTCTACAATTTGGTGGAGGTGAGGTCATTACAAAGTATAATAGGTACAGAAGCTGGATGATGGAGTGAGAAAGAGAGTTATCAGAAGGTACTAAAGGAAGATTTGAGTCAAATGACATAACTAGAATATAATTTTGGAAAGTATACCTCATTACACAATGTGACCAATTTTGAATAATGATATTATTAGAGTTCATGTTCTGAACTTGTCATCTCGTCTAGAAATCCCAAGCTGAATATTTTAAAATGCATACACAAAAAAAGACAAAGGAACAGATAAAAAACTATGAAAAAATAGATTTACTTGAAAAAAATTGCGCCTTTTGTGATTTTCATGAGAAGTACTTTTATAACATCTGATTTTTTTTTCTGTTAAGAGAAATGACTTGTTTTAGAAGTTGCCTTAATCTTTCTTTTTTTAAAAAAAAATCAGTCTTTTTAGAATTCTTTCAAATTCAGCAGTGCTAGAAAAAAATCAAAATACATGTCTGTTCAAGGTTATTTGAGAGGTAATCATTCCTGAAATTGACACAAACGATGAAGATCTTTGTTTCTTTACATCAGGCAATCTATTTTCATTGTATTGCCAAGCTTCAGTAAGAACTAGGAATTGTTCTTCAATACAGCATCTATATTAGACCATGGATATATTTGTCACTGACTTGTGCAAATTGTATACTATATTTGCTGAGCAGAAGTCAATAAATAATATTAATGTTTTAGAATTCAGCAGGGCATGTGTAATATAAATTCTCTAGGGACAACACAGTGGATAATTTTGAAATCTTTTCTATCATATTTAGCCATGTGCAGCTTGGCAATTGAACTAAATTGGGAAATTCCTTAGAAATGCACATTGTTTATAAGAAATCTCTCTCTGTCTCTCTCTGTCTCTCTGTCTCTCTCTCTCTCTCTCTCTCTGTGTGTGTGTGTGTGTGTGTGTGTGTGTGTGTGTTTAGGGAAGGCAAATAAGAAGATTATCCATTTTATACTGGCATTCCTAACTCTCACTGAAGATAATACTTAAATTGTTTTTGAATAGGACCCTGTGAATCTGAATTTTAAAAGCTTCCCAGGTGATTTTTAGGTTGTAGGCATGGTTGAGAACTGCTGCAGCATCCCTCTAGTTACTGCTTTTGAAATTGTAAATATAAAGGTTTTTAAAGATATAAAGTAGAACAATAACTTTAGTATTAAAGGGGAAGCATTTACCTTTCATTTCAATTTGATTAAATTTTATTTTGTTTTATCATTCTATTACTTTTTAGTCTTTTATTTTTTTCCCATATTTAAGACATTCTGTTACTTTCTCTTAATAATGATTACTAATTCTAGTAGCTATATGTACATTTTGAAAGAGAAAATTTCTTATACATCACCATTTTGATGTGTTACATCTGTTGGTGTTTAGCATTTAACTGTCCTGTCTACCTTCCTTTGAATACTTTATCTGAGCTGAGATAATTTTATGCTGGAAGATCAACATGCAGAAATAGATATGCACTCTTCCCATTTGAAATGCTTTTCAACATAGTCTAGCCTGTGCTTTGGCTTGGGTGTGACAGCTTGATCAAGATTACAACTCCAGCATATTACAGAATTATTGACTGGGATAAGCTCTTATTAAATCACTGAGCATTAAAGGAAATAATATGGGTTAACTTTATCATAAAAAATCTCAGATTTAAAAAGAACTCAATAGGACATCTAGGGCAAATTTCTACACAATATGCAAGTCCCTGATAAGATAACATGTTCTATGAGATAAATGTCTAAATTTGAGGAGTTCTAATTGTCAGAAAAGCTTTCCTCTCCTTATATTGATTTGGCTTCCAACACTTCCTATTCCTATCTATTGATGCACAGAATACATGTTCTGTTTACTTCATTTATTGGGGAAGAATGTGAATTCCTAAATTTTCCCTTTAAAATATAACAAGAAGCAAAAAAGACATTTGCAAAGCTAAAATACATTTGCAAAGCAGCCTAAGGGTTAGAATATTACTTGCTCTTTTATAAAACTTTCTCTTCAGTCTTTTAGAATCATTTCACACACATGTATTTAGATACAGTTTTTGGTTAAATGGCTAACCTTCATTTCATCTAGGATATTCAACATTATTTTCATGGAAACCCAATCCTCTATTTTGCCCTAATATTTAATCATATTAAGTTATCTTTAATTGACTTATATTGTCATGACATTAATTTATTTGAACAGATTTTTAGGAAGCAAAAAATGTGGAGCAGTGGTAAGCATAAAACTCACCTTACAGAAATGAGATAGTTTGCAGTCATTGATTAGCCTTAAGTGTTCATTTAGCATGCTGTGGACATCAGTTACTTCCTTGGAGTTTGACTGAGAGACAACTTTCAGTGTAATATTTTATTGTCAACCAAAATTATTCATTCAGAAGAAAATAATTAATATGCTTCTCTTCTGTAAATATTACATGTTTGTGTTAAATATCACTATCAGGTAAACAGGGGATTTTTTTCAGTTGAATTTGAAAAATGAGGAATAATCACTGAATTATCATAATGTTTAAATACATTCTAGGAAAATATTGAGCAAACATAAATTCTAATTATTTTGCTCTTCCATCCTGGATTTATTTTCTCCTCAGATTATTTGATATGTATAAAATATAACATATTGACCAATTTAGTATTTTATAATTTGCTAATTCATTATTAGTGTATTTACAAGTAAATGCACACCTGCAGGTAAGAGAAATAATTTATAGTGATAAATGACTTGTTTTTCATAGGAAAAGGAGAAATAAGAACATTAAGTTTAAACATGCAAACTGTATGTGCCGTTTTTATAAAGGAATTCTTATAGCAAACCAACTGTAAATGTTAGAGACTTACCAAGTTCTCAACTTTTGCCTACACGGACCACTGTCTGGAAACTTGGTGAGCAGTGTAGTAGAAGCCTACGTTAATTTAACAAGAAAATACAGGTGGCTGAACCAGAAGTGCATTCGAATCCCAAGACTCCCTTTGGGTAGGTTGTCACTTGGAGACAACAGCAACCAGGCCAGCCTGCCATTATTGTTAGAAAAAGAAAAGAAAGCTCCTGAATGTTTGAAAAGAGTTACTTACAACCTCGTTTCATCCTATCACTTGCCCAGGTGCCAGCTGAGAGGGTATGTTTTCTTTCTGGAGAAAGAGAAGTTCAATGACCAAACTGCCTTACTAAGGAGAAGGCGGTAGAGTCAGAAATCGGTTGAAGTAGATTTTTGAAGAGACAATCCCAATACAAGATGCTTGTGGACAGTAAGGAAAATGGAAGGTTCATTAAATAATTTGCCTGTCTGCCCATTGTTGAGTAGATTTTGTGATAAGAGTTGCACTGTTTCGGACTACAAATAGTCCAAAAGGTCAAACATATTACCCAGATTAGTTTTAAAGGACACAATGATGTGGCCAGAGTCAAATGCTGGAACTGGAATAGAAATAGCACCACCTGAAAAATTGTCAAGAGAGACTTGCTTGATTTGCTTGCTGGATGCCTTCCAAATCAGCTTCCTGGTTTAACTGTTATAAAGAAACAAGGAGAATGTTCAAGGGAAGAACATAGTCTTTTCATACTCAAAAGAATCCAGCTAGGTGCTGGGACTAAATGGTACCCAGAGACCAGTTTTCCTTCACTGTTGGAGAGACTGAGCATTGAATATTCATCCAGATAGTCCTAAGAAACTATCAGCCATTTCTGCTGACCAAGGTGTAATACTACTGCAGTCAGAGTCTTTGAGACCGAGGCTTCTGATTTTCCAAAGGATACAGCATCACCTGTATAGGCAAGACTTTAGACATTATATAATTAGGTTGTAAGCGACTGCTGGTGACAAATGGCAAAGAAATTTTTCCCACTAGAACATTGTTCCTGTTTTTGCCTATTGTTAATTATATACTTGTTCTACATTAGAAGCATTATAAAATAATATTTGAATCTCATTTTAGCTATATATTTTTAATCAGTTGCATTAACTCCCTAAGCTTCACTTGTAAATTTTATTTAAAAATAGATCTTACTTTGATATAAAGAATAATGCATAAGAATTGCTTAGTACAGTACTTGACACATAATGATGACTCAGTGAACGTAGTGGTTGTAAACTGTATTTTGTTGTTTTAGCTGATTTGTATTTTCAGTTTTTCTAGATAGTTAAAGGACTTGTAGCTGTTTTTATTTTATATGCAATTACATTAGTGAGTATCCAAGAAAAAACATTCCTAAGGAAATAGGGAAGAGAATTTTGTTCATCCGTTTGTTGACTTTGAGTAGACAATGGCCTAAATTAGGGCTTCTCAATCTAAGCACTATTGACATCTGAGGTCAGATAACACTATTTTTGGAGCTGACTTAAGCATTGTAAGATGTTTAGCAGCATTTCTGGCCTCTAACTAGTAGACTCAGCACCAATCCCTCCACACCCCTGCCCCACAATTGTAAGAACCAAAAACATCTCTAAATGTTCCCTGGGGGGCAAAATCCCACTCCCTGAGACCCTCTGGTTGGAGCCTCTGCCATGGCTGTGGTGACTGTATTATCTGGAAAACCCTGAACAATAGTCTTTCCTAGTATTTGCTGACCCTTCCTTGTTGGGGTCTTTTCTGTGCAGCACAGATCTTTCCTTAGTAAGATCATGTTTTACTTATTTGATCTTGATATTAAGCAAATGACTTTAACTTGCTTTTGATGATGAGCAAGAACTTTGATCTGAAAAATCATTCTTTCTTTTCACAGTAACTCATAACTTAAATTTTCTCAGTACTCGGATTCTTAATCAGGAATGCATTAGTCATGTCTTTCTCTACAGTATTTGCATTTTGGGTAATTATAGACTAACAAGCATGCCCTTTATGTGATATTTTAATTCACTTATACCTTTATAAATATTTCAGTTTTGTGAGAGTTAAGTAAATTGAACATTATTAATTTGAAATGCAATCAGTGGATGTAGCTAAAAAAAATTTAAATGCTTCTTTTAATATCCTAGTATTCTTTAATAATATTCTCCATGAAGATTTTTTTCAAAATCAGTCTATAAGTAAATAAAACTAAATGCTTTTTTGATTACAGGAAGCTAGATTGATATAATTATACACATAGAGTATATTTGCTATACATCTGATTCTGTTGCTCTTTATGGAATCATATACAGAAAAAAGTGTTCAGTGGAATCATTATGAAGAAAAATTGTTTCATTTATGAAGTAATTCTTTTCCGAAGGTATAACTACATTGTACCATGCAAATCTTAAAACAGCTTTTTAATTTGTAATTTGTAATCATATCAAAGAAAATTAGGTAAAAGGTAAAACTTGATGAAAATAAAATCAAATTTTTATAAAGATTGTGCTCCTTTCTTGTAAATTATTTGCTTAATAATATTATAATTAATCATCAACTTTTGAGCAGAAAATAGGTGATTCCCCTTTTCAGTAAACTAACAACTCATATATTTTTATTGTTTAAATATTTTTTGAACTTTTGTTTTCTTTGAACAAAAATATCACTGCTAATATAAATCATATTTAAAATGTAAGTGAGTATGGCATAACACCTATGAAGGGAAGTAACATTTTCAAATTTTAAAATTCAATATTGGCTGTAATTAATGTCGAATTCTGGCTTTATTGTCTTATATTCTAATTATAATTGTTCTTGAACTTTCCTTAAATTATGTCATGAGTCAGATTTTTCTTATGATCAGATTCAGGGTTCTAAAATATTAAGTTGAAAGAATATTAAAATGTGAAGTTTCAAAGTTTTTTAATAATTTATTTGGCTTTCATTAAAGCACTCTTAACTATTTCTGCTTTTGCTTAGCTATTAGGAATTTTTAATTACATTTAAAATTTAGTGTGATTTTACATGACAAGATCATTTTTTCACTTACTGAAATATTGAATAATAAAAAATAATGAGACCTTTTAAATTGCTTTATTTCTCCAAAAGGTCCTCTAAGCCACTACAAATGTATTCCAAATATAATAATTTTTAATCATATGTTGCAGGTCTAGTTAAGAATTTTGCCTCTCCATTATAGAGTTATTTGACAAGAAAAAAAATGTACAGAAGTGAGTAATCTGATTAGTCATTGGGTGTATTCAGTGCTTCTTGGTATCAGTTGAATCTGAATTAAATTAGTCATTGGTGCATTTGTCAATTGGAGCCAGAACGTCTGCCCTATTTAGTTTTAAAATGATTTGTACTGAGTAAATTATGGAGAAATCATATTACTAAAGAAATCATATTACTTCATGATCAGTTTCTTTTAGGGTAGGAAGATAATTATTGCCTCTTAAAAGGTAGAGTAGGTTTACAATTTTAAAAATCATGTCAAAGGTTCATTTATAAAATTTTATCTTATGAATGAGTTACAAATAGGCTTAAAGTACTAACAAGAAGTAATGTTTACAAAGGAAACCAAAACTAAACTAAACTAAATAAAAACTTTATGTGCCATGATAATTTTGATTATTTTTCTTTAATTTTATTTAGCTTTATACTGCTGTTTGATTCTTAAAACTCTGTAGAATAGATATTATTCCAGTTATTCATATGGGAAAATTGACACTGAAAACATTTATGTAACTAGCCCCAAATGCCACATTTCAGAAGTGGTATTCTGAAGATCTGAATGCTATTTGTTCTATTCTTTTCATTTATCTTTTTCATATTATATAATATATAAATGAATTGCAAGTGTTCTCGTGTCACTGTCCTTTCTTTCTGTTGTTACAACTAAATGTACTTGAATGACTATTTTTTCTCTTTCTTTATATAGTGCAAACTAGAATATCAAGCATGTGTCTTAGGAAAACAGATCTCAGCCAGATGTGAAGGACATTGCCCATGTCCTTCAGATAAGACCTCAAGTACAAGCAGAAATGTTAAGAGAGGTAAGTGATGAAAACTCATTCATCGTTTCTTATTTGTTCTTACTATTAAAATGTTTTGCAGTAATTGTTGTCATTGTGTACACAGTGAAGCTTACGTTTATACATATACCTAACAGTAATAATATGTAAGTAAAGTTTTTCCCTTGGCCTCAATGATTATAGCAACTAATGTTTTTCTATAAATTTCTATTTGTTTTAATTGTAATAGCTGGATGCTTCTTTTGTACGTGTATAAGAAATCTAAAGCAAAATGCCTTCTATAAATTATTGTGTCTAAAATGTTTTATATCCATTTTGTTTTCCTTTTGGAACAAGTACCATAGTATGTGGTAAGTTACTGTGTTGATCAGTGGTAGTGTGGTAACTGATCAGGGGCAACATAGTAAATGATTACAGTAGTCTGGTTCAGAGTAGAGCTAGTCAGTCAGTCAGTGTTGATCTTTAAAAATGCCTACCCAATGAAGAGAGAAAGAGAGAGTAAAATTTGCTAATGAATAATTTTATAAGTTAAATTTTCTTTTGATTAGATCTAGAGTTTTTAAATGTTATTTTTATAGGTTTGATGTCTATCAAATAATGAAATATCTTGAATCTGATATGTGTTATATAATTTGACTTTTCATAGATTATTTACCATGTTTTTATTTTCATATTTAAGATATTGTTTATGCCTTTAAAAAATCTACATGGCTGCTAGGTTCAATTCTTCATAGCTATATATAAAGAAGGAAGTATAAGGAATAGATGTTTTATTAAGTCAAAGACTCTTTTATAGAACGTTAACATAGACATTTATCATATTTTATAACCATTTGAATCTTATAAATTAACAGTTATTATCATGGGTGCTTAATGCAAATAATTTATTTTCACCTTCTAAAAAAGGTATGAATATCATATATGCTGATAACAAAATATGAAGTTTATTTAACATAAACTACGTATTTTCTTAAACATGGTCTACTTGATATTCTATATTATAGTCACATGATGAATATTTTATTAAAGATAAAACTTTAAACTTTAATGCCATTTATATTTGTCTTTACTAATTAAGTAGTACTTAAAATAATTTAGAATTTAAAAAGTGTGTTTTAGCATCACTTTTAGTAAAGCAACCAATAGTTGATTTTACTTTTCAAGAATAAATTAATTCATTTGCAAGTTAATTGTAAGCTGGTGTTCAAATATTAGACCATACGCAGAGAGATTCCATCTGATAGAAGATAGGTTCTAAGCTGTCTTCCAGGAGCTTTGTTCTTTAACCTCACTCTTGCCCAGTTTTACAGCTTAATATCTTCTGGATTCCCCACCACTGTCTTCCGATCCACTCTCTCTAGCATAGCTCAACTATATGACCTTGCATATAGTAATCAACCCTCATGTAAGAGTAATTATACTTTTAAGTACTTCAATATCTCTTGCTTTTCTCATCCCCATTCTCTATTTGTATATTGTAATTGAATACATTTTCCTCTGATAGTCAACTTGAGGTGTGAAGTAAATCCTACCCAGGTGTTCAGTATCTGTGTCTCATTCTTTTTATTGGAGGCTGTTAAAAACATTTGAATGGGGAAGTCATTATACAACTATGAGGGATGCCCTCAAAAAAATCCAGCCATAAATGCCTCTATTTTTTATATTACGTGGCTTGATACTTTCCGACAGCCCTCGTATACCTCCAATACATCCCAGCCCTTCACTAAGATTTCCCTTCAATAAGACTTTTTGCCTTTAAACTCATTTTTGATTTAGAAAATATGTTTGATGTAGTACCAATTTATCATAAGCTCCCACAAACTACCAAAGGAACTCACTATGCGTTAAATATGGCAGGTAACACATCTGAGGAGAGGATCCCATGTGAATAAACAATAATTATGTTTCATGTTGCTCAGAGTCTCTGTACAATGTTTATATTAATATGTCAAGAAGGAAACTTCTCTTAAAGTCATATCATCAGGGGATAAAGATCATTTGTGTTCAATTGTGCGTAGAAAGAGAGGCAAGAAGAATTTAAACTAATCCTGCTCTGATGGATTGTCAGGGCAAAACAAGTACAGGATTTTGCTAGCTCTTGTGGAAAAGCAGTACAGAACTAAGAATGTCATTTCTACACAGTGCCAAAGGCCAAGAGACATGGGAAATGTAAAACTTAGTTCACTATCACTTCTCATCTTTCAGCTGTCATTTACATTAGAAGCATGCCTCCAGTAGACTGTGTAGTGCAGGAAATTTGATTTAATAACATCTATGTTCTAGAAAAAGTGAGAAACTACCAAAAATGAAATATTTCTCAACTCTCTCTGACTTCCTGCATTTGAGGTCAAATTGACAACACTGTAAGTTTTCACCATGGTAAGGGCAGAAGAATTCTTTAAAGTGAGTTGAAATATATTCAAACTAATAAAAATACATTCCCTTTATATGGTAGGAAAAAACAAAGTTCTCCTCTGTTCTCTTAATGTATTCAGTAATACCTGTACATAAGTTGGTCCAAAATTATAAATTCAAATAATCCCCCCCAAAATAGGTAGTTAAAAATGCAGTATAGCTTATATTTTTTCGTATCTCACACAAGACCCAGCACAGTGCCTTGCATAAAATAAGCACAGAATGATGTTGAATTAACCAATAATTTTAATAAACTATTAACCAGTAAAAAGATATAAAAAAGAAAAATAGGTAGTTTACATTTTTTTAAATTCTAAATTTGGACTTTTACATAAATAGGTAAGTACACCCCTCTTTAATCAGTAACTAATCTATTCAGTATTTTGCTTTTCTAACTCATAAAATCAAGATTACAAAAGCCAGTGCTTCTAGGTCCCTTTACTGTATCACTTCCTTCTATTTTTAAAAAATTCATCATTTGATCACAAATGTGGAATGATTATTTGGAAAGTTATTCACCTTCATTCAGAGACTACACATTTTAGATGATTTTTCACTTCCCACCAATGTATTTTTATATACCTGGATTATTATGAGATTTATAGTCGTGAAAATGGACTACGAACAGACCATTTTCCACAATTTGTCAATTGCTCTCCTTTGTTTTGTTTTGGGTGGCCGTTATACTCAGAGAATGATTCAGACTTTGACAGCAATTTATTTAGCTCAGGTCCACTATTGGAGTTACAATGATTTCACAAGCTAATAGCAGACAGAATAATGTCTCTTAATAAGCCAAATAACAAATAACATATTCCAAACAAATGGCAAGCTTAATTATACTATCATTCCAGGCAGGGGGAGATAAAGAAATAAAGTCTGAATTTAACAAAGGTGTATCTTTTCATACAAGTTTAGGTTCTTGGGAGGCGTGGTTTGCCCAACCACCAACTTAGTTCCAGCTGCCATACAGAAACAAAAGTCTTTTGCTGTGAGAGCATGTTGCTGGGGAAGGAAAGACAGGGTTATTGGTGGGCAGGGTGGGATGCTCTGAGTGTCATCACTTCAGGGACTGTTACACAGTTTAGCCCCATTGCTAACTGAAGAGTTGCCTTGGCCGTGACGGGAGCAAGTGTCTCCAGATCTTCAGAAAGCTGTTTAGTTCAGAAATATGTGCCTTGCCCACATTGAAACTCTCATGTAGTCCTCACAAACTCTCAGTATTGATAGCCTAAATGTCCCCTTGCCGTAGCTGCTTTCTCATGTCCTCTCAGTAAGTCCCCTGTGGGGCCCCTCAGCAGCTGGACTGCTGGGTGCTGAGGAATGTTAACATTGGAGATGATGATATCCTGACATGACTTACTTTATTCTTACACCAAAAGAACTTCTAAAAACAACTCTTTTCTGTCTTTGTCATAAGCAAGAGGATGAAAACAGCTTTACCTAAGTCGTAAACAAGTGGATTGGAAATCGTATTAAACCCATACACAACATACATACATACATACATACATACATACATAGAAAAAGCAGTCCTGAATCTTAGAAGGGACTTGCAGGACCAAAGATCAAGAGCATTGGAAAGAATCTTAGGTTTGTTTGTTTGTTTGTTTGTTTCACAGCTAGTAAATCCAAATCAAAGGAGTCTACCCTAGATGTATTATAAATGATCTACACAGCAGTGGTTTATGAGCACAATAAATTTTAGACCTGTGACGTGTCATAAGTGCTTCGTTACATTATCCATTTGATTGGCTAGATTTAGGTTCTTTTTAATTGACGTTTTTTCTTTTATTTCAAATTTGATTAAGGTCCAACATACTTTTCCTATTATTATGGGTTTATGTAGCTATCATGGTTTGTACATCTAATCTCTTAATTTTTAAAAAAATTTTAAATAATATCACTTTAATAATTTATCCTTAACCCGATATGTATCTAAACATGTTCACACACCTTCATAGTTTGAAATGTTAAGTTTAAATGGATGTATCCATAGAAATGGAAGAAAACCTATACAAATTTTAACGTTATATTTTTAAGAAACAATTTTTGAGGATGTAGTGAAAAGAGAACCCTTGTACACTGTTGGTGGGAACGTAAATTGGGACAGCATTTATGGAAAATCATGCAAGTTCCTAAAAAGACTAAAACTAGAACTACTATATGATCCAGCAATTCCCCTTCTGGGTATAGGAGGTTGGATTAATTTTGTGAACTTGTCCTAGTAAAAGTGCTAAATACCTCATTGCTGAATATCACTACGGTCACCTTCGAAGTATTCCCATTGGGAAGCCGTGCACTGATGCCAGCGCCTAGTCCCCCCTTCAAAGCAGTTTTGGAACTCTTTTTCTGAAATGGCTATCAGAGCTGTTAACGTGCCCAAAATCTGACAACTAAGTTCATGAACTCGCCACTGTGCACTTACGTTGGCTAAGTGCACGGTGGCGAGTTCATGAACTTACTCGTCCGTTACAGACTATAATACTTATGTAGAATGTGAAGGAAAGTTGTAAAAATAATATGTATCTGATATCTATTATATATAAGGTGCTTTGCCTCTGTAATTTAATTTACTCTTTAAAATATGTAATTGGTATTATTGGTACACCAGTCGGACACTTGAGGAAACTTAAGGGATATTTCTAACTTAAAGTAGTTACCAAGTAGTCTTTCTATCTTTTAAATCCATGTTCTACACATGTTTATTTCTAAGAATGAAGAGACTGATTTTAACGCAGGTTTGCCACCTTTGTAAACTTTGAATAAATCCCTTAAATTTGTTGGGTTTGAACTTGCAGCAGTTTAGAAGAAAAAGGGCTGAAGTAATATAATTTAGCTCTCATTTGTATATGCTTGACACTCGGTGCTTTACCTGTACTATTTCATTTAATCCTCAGAAACCCTATGAAGTGGATTCTCTTTGCATCCCACTTTATAGATGATTCATTTGAATTGCAGAGAAGTTAAGTAACCAGTCTAAAGTCACATAGGGACTAAGTGTCAGAGCGGGGCTTTGAAGCTCTGCTTTCTGTCCCTTACCTTAACACTGTTATTAATGTAGGCTCTTTAAGGTCTCGCTTCTTTTATGGTCCTATGTGATATGCTCTTTCAGTATCAATATACATATTTGAGGTATATGTGTAAAATAGCATAGTATTTTCAATATGTTATAATTTCCAACAAGAGATATACAAAGAATGACATTAGATTTTCAAAATAAATTGAGTACAAGCAAATGTTTCTGTGTACATTTAAAAGAAGCAATAATAAATCATTTTAGTTTTATTGTTTGAAGTCTAAGATTTTATTGGCTAACTTCACCTATAATCTTGGTCAACTTCTGATAGTGTTTATTTTCTGGAACCAAATTTTATAAAATATTATGTAATAAACATTCCTAGATGCCAACCAGGACACATACATCACTTCATTTTCTCTCCCTAGATATTTATCCTGGTAGTATTTTTAGTGTTTCCAGGGAGATGCAGAAAGATTGTTATTTTAACAATACACAGCTTGCATAATATAGTACTAATTAATTTCTTTTGTGCATTTTTTTCTAAAGCATATTCATGCCAATTTGATACTTACTGGCAAAATTATTACTTTTTATATTATTTTAATAGAATTACTAATATCAAGCAAATATAAATTTTCTGGTAACGAAGACATTACCAGAAATAAAAATCTATTCAAGGGTTTTAATGTATGATTTTTCTCCAAATCATCTCTAATAATGAAAGTATGATTTACACCTCCAATAATGAAAGTTTGATTTATGTCTCAACAAATATGACCTGATAATGAGGACTTTTACATTATAATGTGAGCTGAAATAGACTGTGAAACCATTTTATTTTCTATTAACTGTGCATTTCAGTTTTTTAAATATATTTTTCTCTGTGTATCTTCACTATATTTGATATGAGATAGCACTTAATTGGTTTAAATTTATATTACATTTGCCTTCAAATGTATTTATATTTACTCTTAGCTTAGATGTTCTGAAGGAGAGAATTCTGTTTTTTAAATGAAAATGTGAGTTTTATTGTCATAAAGGAAATATTTTAACTTTAATGGCAGAACTCTAACAGTAGAACCAGAACATATATTAATTATCAAAGAATGTAAAGAAAATAGTCACAGAGAAATATAGTTTTGGAATCACAAATAAGTTTAAAATGTTTCCGGAAGGTTTAGATTTCAGTTTCTATAAGAGGATTTTTTGACGCCTCAAGATAAGTCATACACATGGTGAAATATAAATGAAGGTATAATGAGAACAAATGTACTTGCTTTAGACATTAAAATCTTGTTCTATTGACTGGAGGTAACTACTTTTAACCACTTTTGTATATAGTATTTTAGTTGTTCTTATCATTACTCTGATATATATTCCCTCACTGATGATGTATCAATTATAGACAATAGACAATATTTACTATTTTGAAAGTTAACATTTTAAATTATTTCACTACCCTAACTGCCACCTACCAATGGTGACAGTCAACTGTTATTTCAGTTAATCTATTGTTGATTTTTGTAACTTTAAATAGTATGTGTTTGGAAGCAGTTCTCCATAGTGTTTCTATAAGACTTAATCTTTTCAAGCAAACATCATTGGACTGTAGATAGTGTTTACCTCTAGGTTAGTGGGCAAATTTATTTATTTTCAGGATAGTAAAGCCCCTGGCTCCTCCAAGGAGATTAGCTTATATCCCACAGATCCACTGTGTGCCATGTTCCACTGGGCCAGATCCACAGTGCCCTGTGGGACTTGAGGGACAGTGAGAACCCACCTGAATAAGTAGCTAATGCTTTCTGCTGTTTCATGAGTAATTGTCTAAATTTCCTCAGGACTGTTTCAGTTACTTACTGAATAAATGGAAATGTGACAAGTAGCCTGCCAGTGTCCTGCAATCACTTGTCCTCCACTTGGTACTTACCTATTTCTCACCTTTCTACCCTTCTGCTGCAATCCAGACCTGTGTTGCCTAAGCCTGCAGTAAACTTTCATCTGTGACTCTCATAACCTGTTCACCTGCTCTGCATCAGCAGTTTTTTGGATTCACTATCATTCTTTTTCTCATGTTGTCACCTTTAATTTTCTTTAATATATCCTATAATGTTCCTGAAAGCGATGTAGGGATAGTGGAATTTTTGAGAAGTTTGATATCAGAAAAGTCTTTGATTTTAGGGACAGTAAATAGTATAGTTAAAGAAAGAACAAAATATCATATTCCCTGAGAAATTGGTAACATTGATCTTTCGGCTTCTAACTTCCAATACTGTTGATTAAGAATAATATACTTTACATTATATCAAATGCTATCGTAACTTAAAAAATCATAAGTATTATATGGATAATATTAATGATATACTTATAGACCAAAAACGTGTAGCTACTAGAAAATCCAAAATTGTATATTAAACTAAATAAGGATTTAACTTCTTCCAAATGTAAATGTTCTAATAATACATGGTTTTCACTTCTTATATTTTAAAGGTGCAAGGACAGTACAGAAAAGTGGCATTGATTATCAAAAACAATGATCAATATATCCTAAACTAATATCTATATGTTATTAATGGTTCACATTTTATTAAGTATGACAAATATCTCTATCTATCTTTTTTTAAAACTTTGTATATCAGTTACTCCTGTCAGATAATTTTCTTATAGATTTTAGCCACATTTAAATATAACACTTATAAAGCATGCAACTATTTGTTTAAAAGATACTTTACTTTTAGACTTATTAACAAAATCTTTTGATGTTCTAGTCCATTCATATACTAAATATAAAATAAAGTCTTGGTAGAATTACTTATCTAGGTCAATTTTTGTTGAAATTCTGCAACTTCAGGCATTACCTCTTTCAGTAAGATATTAAATTTGCATCTGGCCTAATTTTTTGTCTGTAGTTTTACATATATCTCATATACTAGATCAAGTTCTACAATTTACATTTCCAAAAATTGTGACTATGATAAAGTGTTCTATTTAAAATCTAAATATCCAGGGAGCCAGTGAATCCTAGTGCATAAATTCACATTGTGGTCAGACATCTATGTGCTTACATTAGTAATCTTGCCAGTGAGTTGCAGTTTGACTTTAAAAAATAGTGAAAACACTCTAATTTTCAGACTTCTACTTTGTAATATACTTAAAATAAAATTCACTGGGTTTGAAAATTAAATTGAACTGAGACTGGGTGGAAAACACACAATACAATATATAGATGATATAGTAGAAAATATGCACTTGAAACCTATATAATTTTATGAACCAATGTCACCCCAAGAAATTTAATACAAATTAATAAAAAAGTAAAACAACTGAATTAAATGTATAAAGTGTTCCTAGTACAATACCGACATTATAACTTCTATTTCTCAAGGATCTGTATTTTTCAAGGATCTGGGGTTTTTCCCCAATTGGAAGCCAACAGATTAGCCTAGCCTCATAGATGCTGGCCGCCCCTTCTTTTTTTCTCCTACCATAACGACAGAGTGATATTCCTTTGGGTTTCTAGAAGGCAAGCCCATGATGAATGGAGGCTCCATAAGACGAATCCCCCTAGGGGTTTCTCATCATCACACTAGTCCGCACTCAGCTTTCAGTATTTTGTCAAAATTACCACTTATGTGCTCCTATCCGTTTATTTGTCCATCTGCTTCCTTGCTGTGCCTCTCTTGCTAGAATAGAGCAGAATTTCTTTCACTCAGTTTGGATAGAGTATCATCAGCATTCCCCTCTGGTGGAGTCCTTATCCCTGGTCGGCAGAGATTAGGAGTTTGTCAGGGAAAAGGGGCTGAGAAAATGTTGTGATGGCCACTCTTCCATTCCCGCTGACAGAGCCATGTAGAGCAGTGTCCGAAATCCTCTCCATGAGAACACCACGAGGTTCCTGGAAGGATAGCCTACAGAAGTGGAGCCCTTTTTCCTTTGACTTCAGCTTCCAGAAGTTTCTCACTCTCAAGCTAGTCCATGCTCGGTCTCCATCAATAAATCTAAACTACTGTTTATGTGTTTCTACCTGTTTGTGGCATCCATCAGTTTACCTGTAAAGTAATGAATTTCAGATGTTGTATCGCTAGATTTGGCTCACTCAGATTTTAGGGTGGTGGTTTGCCCTGTAACCTCAGTTCTCTGAAGGGTCCGTGAAAAGTAAATGGTAATTAATTTCTTCTTGTATTTCTTGGTATGAAGACAGAGATAATGACTTTCAAGCTCTTTACATGTTGGATCTGAAACTTGTAGTCTAAAAATACTTTTGACATATAAATCACCACATAGTTGTTAATGCATCATTAGTTATTACCATGTAATTTATTGCAGTATAATGCTCATCAGTTGTCTTTCGAATAAAGGATGACACTGTGACTCCATAGTAAAAAAAGATGCAGTGATATTTCCTCCCTATAAATAATGTAGGGTGTTGGAATGTATTCATCTTCTGACCCAGTTATTCTAGAAACCAACAGCACAAATGGAAAAAAATAAATAAATAAAGCAACTGCCCTTGAGAATTTAGTTTAGAGCTCTGAAAGAGAGGAAGGAAATTCAAACATCTTCATTTTGCTGGTTGTTAGATGGCCTTAAACTTCCTACTGTAAAGAGTTCTGACTGTGATACAGCATATATTTAACTCTGGTTGCTTTAACTTTGAAGACCAAAACATCGCCTTGTTGTATTTTGTAAAATGAACAGCACTGTTCTTTTCACTGTTTCTGCTGACTCTGCAACATCAAGCACCAGAGAAGACCCCCAGGCGTTTCTCAGCAGTTGCTTAGAGTCAGAGAGCTCTGCTCCATTAGCATGGGAGCAGTTTTGTAACTTTTGGATTATTGATGAAATACGGACTTGCAGTTCTTCCCTCTAACTAAAAATTTGTTTTAATTGATTCTCTTAGCATACAGTTATTTTTTAAAACTTTATTTTAAAAAATTTAGGCTTAATTTTAAAAGTACAAAATTCACTAAAGCCATTAATGAGTAATTATAAAATCATGTCAGGGCATCATAGCATAGTAAAGATAAGAAATGGAGGCATTTTGTATGATTTTAGCCAGAGACCATTGTATTTGGTTTAGATATCTCGTGATTCCAAATAGCGTGGGGAATTTACACTTAGATTAGTGTCATTGTTTTGCTTCACTTTGTAAGATTAAAGGAATAAACCTATATTGATAGAGTTTGACTTTTTTTTAGCGAGATAATCTTTTTTTCTGATTAACAAATAGATAAAAGGATGAATAAGCTTATAACCTAGATTATGGTTTCCCAGAGGAATTTGAGTTTTCCAAGGTTCATTTTTAAATCTATATTTGAATATTATGATGACCCCTCTAAGAGTATCTGACATACATTTTGCAAAAATTAAACTTTATAAACCCAGATTATTTCAGATGACGCTCAGTGTGATTTATTTCAGAAATGTTGTTTACACAGTGTGTAACTTCAGAATTAAGAAAAAAACAACAAAATAGTCAGAACTATGTAATAGTTTGTAGTTAACTAAGTTTTTAAATTACAACTGAAATGAAAATAATTTTTTAAAATAGTGTCATTTGTTTCTTAATGAAAGAAATTACCATATAAATATATGCTTATAAAAATAATAAAATTTAAAACAGACAATTTTTCTGGTGTATTATTTTGGCAGTTAAGAAAATTTTACTTTAACATAAAGCTCATCTCAATTTTAGTTATTCCTTTCACAAATTAGTGTGTGGTACTTAACATTGTTGATATTACCATTAAAAGCATTATAATTATTTTATGCTCTAACTTTTTTTATTATATGCTTACTACTAATACTTTGGAACCATGCCTAAATATAATTATTTTCCTTTTGTTTACTATTAACATATGCTGTTCATTCACTTGATCTGTAAAACTGTTAAGGCTTAAGCAGTTTTCTTTACCTTTAATTAATGATTTAATCTTTAAGTTGTTCTGTAATCAATAATCACTTTACTGTGAGCCAAATGCCTTTTTGAAAGTCATGAAATTTCATTCCCAAGGTACAAGACTTATAAATCATTCATCTTAAAGTATGGCTATTTATTAAACAAATAATAGTGCCTTTTTTGTAATAATTACTCTAACTTAAACACAAGTCTTGCCACTCAGACTTTATTTTGCACTGTCTTGGAACAAATCTCTCCATTATATCTTGCTAACTTAAATAAGATTTCCTTTTCCTCACCAGTATTAAATTCTCTTCTTTATCTCTTTCCCCTGAATACTGAAGCCATATGGACTGGAGACAGGACAATTTCATTTTCATTATAGTTATTATGATTGTGATCTTCATCCAGAATATCAGAGGACAGGGTAATTTAAAATACGAGTGCAAGCTATGTTATTCCACAGAATCTCATTAAATAATTCCACTCCAGGTTCTGCAAACTGTGAATTGAAATACCTTCAATAAGTGTCTCCTTTATAGTTTTCAGAAGGAGCTTTTAACTAATGTTAAAGTTGCAGAGAACTTTAAACTGATTCATGCTTGAAGTTCCATTGTCATGATCCAAATAGACTGCAGATCCATAGAATTGCAGTGTTCATCATTGTGTTTATTTAGAAGCTCAGTTTTGTATATGATAAATACACTTGTTTTAATGGCAGAATCATGTATTTAATTATAATTATCTTGAGGTATTATCAATCTAAAAATTATGTGTCCATGTAATATGGAATGATTAATACAATGATAAGGATTAATGAGGATTAAAAATTCATTTCATAGAAAAACATTTAAAACGAAGATATTAACTGATATCTAATTGAACAGAAAATACTTTTCAGGAGTTTAGTCTTCTAAAATTTATCAATTTTCATAAAAATTCTCAATTGTACTCTTTGTTTGACTGTAGCAAATACAATTTTCCTTCCTGTTAGAGAACAAGACATACTAATTTTGCCAGGAAATTAGCACAGAATAACATCTGAATTAAAACTGATGACCAATAGCTATGCAAAGCTCACTTGAAAGACCAGATGATGATGATAGTATTAATAATAGAAACAAATGTAATGATAAGGAAAAAAAGATAAATATTCTTATGTTACTTAATTGTATTTTTATGAATTTTTTCCTGGATTATGTTAGAAGAATTAAATGGGTATTAATTTTCCATACTGGAATTGTACTTAAAGAATTGTTTTTGATGTGATGGTCCAGCTCATATTAATAGCTTTTTTTGTGAGTTTATTGAAATGCTGATTGTTTTATAAGAAGACCTCTTTGTGAGAACTTAGTGGAAAATTTTCTTTCTGAATTTGTTTTTTATTTCTATAATATTTTTTTAAAAATTAAGCAAAATCTTAAAGTAAATACCATACTTTTGATAAATTTTCTTTAAGATTAGTGAAAATGTAAGAATATGCTCTATTATCTCAAAGTGCCCCAATTATTTAAGAAATTATAATATATTTAAAAATTATAAGGGAAGATACAAAGCAATTACTATTAGTAAGCACTATAATTGTGTCTATAAACTCCAACAAAATTTGAAAATTTAAGAAAATAAATGAAAATTCAGAAATATCCAATAGAAGAATACTTATGAAATAAATAGTATTCCAGAAATATTCAACTTGGTAATATAACCAAATGCGAGTTTTAGTTCTCAGTAGAAAGAAAGTCTCTAAAGGAAGGAATGTACAAGAATTTTAAAGAGAAAATAATATATCGTGTATTAGAAGACATGGAAAAAGATCTGAAAACTTGAATATAAATATATCTTAGTTATCAACAAGTATCTAACATTGTAAAGGTATTTTTTGTCCCAAATTAATTTATAAGTATAATACATATATAATCAAAATTATGATATGCATTTTAGAATTACAGAAAAAGCTTATTCTAAAATTTACACAAAATCAATTTTAATAAAGAATAACATAAGAAGGGGCCTTAACAGCTACTATGACATAATAAAAAGTGTACTCAAAAACAGAAGTACAGATAAATAAATCAATACACTACAATATAATTATGAATATAATTCAGAAACAAACAATGTGAATGTGGGGCCTTGATATGGACAGAGAAATACAGTTAACTTATCATTTGTGTCTTGAACTGTAGTTACATTAAAGGCCTAAATTTGAAAGGCATAACAACACATATAAAGCCAATAGAAGCAATGTAGGAAATATCTTTAAGTCTAGAATATGGAAGAATCTTTTAACAAGACCCTAAAAAATGAAAACTGAAGCTGAAAAAAATCAATAGATCTTATTATATGTCATACATAAAGATTTCCATTCAAAAAAAGAAATCTAGTATGCATGTATGACAATGTAGAAGGTATTTAAAATGCCCTTATTTGAGAAGATATTAGTAATTATATAAAATTTCTGTAAACCAGCAAGAAAACGGCACATTATAGCCACTAGAAAATGTGATACATGTAATATGTACATATATATATGTGTATGTGTGTATATGTGTGTATGCATATATATAATATGATGAATGACTACACTTTTTAAAGTATCATTGACAAAGAAAAAGCAGAATGATTTCTAAAACAATAACATTTATATGAATCACAACAAGCAAAATTGATATTATGTCTCAAAAGTTTATAAAATATTAAAATGCATACCTGTGGGGAAAAGCAAAGGAGTATAAGATCTCCTCTCATGCAGAAAACATATAATGGGAAAAATATAAGAGAGATTTTTCATGGTTTGAGGGAGACAGTGTTCCTTGAACTGAGGAATATAATTCACTCTGTTTTCTGCACCAGAAGGTAACAGAAAGTGAAATGAATCCCCATCACTGGCTAATAGAACAAAATCAGATAAATTAATTTTATATGAATTTAAAAATGTTTGCCTAACATGAGAAGTATATGGTGAATAAAATACTCTGACAAAATGGAGAAGTGGGAAAAATGAAAACATATAAAATGCTAGACATATCATTATACTTAAGTACACAACATATCAATAATTAAATAATTTTAATAGTGAAATCAATGAATATAAAAGGAAGGAAATCAAACAAGGAAAAAAATGAATGATTTAGAACAAAGCTAAAATAGGATTCTTAAAAAACTAGTTTTTTAGATTAAATTCATAAAAATGATATTACTATCTACAACTTTATACTATTACATTTGAAAATATGCCTGAGGTGAGTAAGTTCATAGGAAAACATCAACACTGGCACAAAAGGAGGAATAAGCAAATGAGATCCAGAACATTAAATAAACTGAATCAGTAGTTAAACATCCCACAAAGAAAATACCATTGCCAAATTGTTTTGCCCGAGTCCTAAAATGCGAGAAACATATAATTCCAGTGTTCCCCAAAATGTTCCAGAGGTATTTCTCCCCTGTAAAAGAAGAATCACTTCTCATTTATTTGTGTGGTACGAGCCTTAGTTTTAAAGCTAAGCATAGTGTGGTAGAAAAGAATCCAGTCACAAATGTAGATGGCAAATTCCCAAGTGAAATATTAGCAAACAGTTCTGAGACATTATAATATATAATAATAACATATATGATGCAGTGACTTTATTTGGTGTTCATCTCAGGAATGCAAGATAAATTTAACTTTAGTTCTTTTCTTCTGATGGAAGCATGGTTAACAAGACTCCCCAAGTTTTACACACCCTGCAATATTTACCTTTGAAAATACTGTAAATAGCTAAAACAGCGTGGTATTTTCACAGGTCTTGATAGACAGAAATAAGTCTTTGCAAGATATGTGCTTTTAGGAGAAGGTGAGAGTGTTGCTGTATGTAGATTCTCCCCTAATTAAGAACTGCCTCCCTTCAGATTTTTATATCTAAAATCAGAACTGCATGTGGAATAAAGATATGCTACTGCTGACCTACAGTCGTGTAATGCCAACACGTGAACCTAAGAAACATCTTTTTAGAAACTACCCTTTTCATAAGTAAAAGAGCTTGTGCACAGGAATTTAGTTTCCGTTGTGTGAGGTAGCATCACAGTTAATGGAAAAGAAAGCTCACCAAATCAAACACCATCTGGAAAATCGTTTTGGGGGTAAAAGAGGTCATCTTTATCTCATAGTTTTAAACAAAATTAATGATGGACTAGATAAATATGTAAACAAGGACCATTTTTAACTAGAGGAAAATGTAAATGTATTTTCTTTCCTTAGCCAGTAGCTAAATGTGTATATTTTGAGGATAAAAAACCAATAAAGACATGACAACTTAGGCATGGTTTGCATTTTACCAGATAATCGTACCAGAACATATTGCCCAGACATAGTCAAAGGCAAAAAATAAACTGTGGGGAATATCCACTACAAATATGATATCCTAAGGTTTAATATTTTCACTATGTTAAGAATCAGACAATAATAGAACAGTTGAATGTTAATAGAAAGATAAAAGGATTTATCCAGAAATTTTACATAAGTTTTTTACCATTACCATTGCAAATAGTAATACGTTTATGAAAAACCTAGTCAATCTCACCAATCACTGAACAGTTTGAATTAAAGAGAACACAATACAAAGTTTGGACTTTCAAACCAACAAAATGATAATTGTAAAATAGTAATATTGGGGCTTGGAGAGTTGTGGTGAAAAGAGGACCGCTGGAGAGAAGATACTATAAACAATGTATAGCTTCTGAAAACCAACATGCATCAGAGGACTTGAAAAACATCTTAGCATTTGACATTAGTGTTACCACTTCTGAGCACACACTTAAATTAATAATCATAAAATCACAAAATTCTTGAACACAGGTTTTTATTGAAGAAAATAGTTCAGTAACATGGCAATAGGTAAATGAAGCATGTGTAGTTTTAATAAAGCCATTAAATTGTTTAAGGAGTACTCCTAAGTAAAAAAAAAAGTGTGTGTGTGTGTGTGTGTGTGTGTGTGTGTGTGTGTATATATATATATATATATATATATATATATATATATATATATAACCCCACTTACGTTACTGCATTCATGTCAATATTTATCTCTCCAGAAAAAAAGTAATTTTCCAGAATACAAATCAATCAACAGATTTTCTTCTCTAAGAAAACAGAGTATTTTTTCTTCTTAATGTATTTATACTTTGTCTAAATTCTTTGAATCACTCTGTATTTTCATTTGGAACAATGGACTAAAAATTATTAGAGTTAAAATTATTTTAATGAGTTAATAAACTCAGCAGTGGCCTTTGTCCTTTCAGAGTAGACATGCATTTATGATCAGATGAAGAGGAATTATTATAAATATTTCTGATTTTTTTAACTAAAATAATCAAAACTAAATGTACTTCAATGGAATTCATATAATTCTGTATAACTAGCACATTTGATTAAATTACTCATCACACTCTTTAAGCAATACTGCACATACAGCTATAATATTTGAAACTATTTTCTCAATACACTAGTTTTCTTCTGTCTTATATTTATGAATATTCTGGCTTTGTATTAATAATTTAGGTACAATGATTGATTTGATTAGTTAATAAAGGCGAATCTTAACAAGGATTTTAATAATTACATATATTTTTGTAGTTGTTTAGAGATAATATTTTCCTGCATTTTCCAATTTTCTACTTTGCAGTCATGTGGTAAGATATAAAATATGACACCAAGTTGTTTTTAATTAAAGGAACAAAAGCCCAAATAATTTATATAAATTGATTAATGCTACATGACTAAGTAGTTGTGAAATAGATTTAAGCTAGATGTACAATTCCTAGCCACAGAAACATGCTAAAATGGAATAGTGGTAATTATGCAAAACTTACACTGTTTATGGCCATCCATTGCAAATGATAATATAAATGCTACCACTGGGGAAGCATAACAAGTCCTGTTGTAAGTGGGAGATGGCTAATTGAAAATTCTTAAAAGAAAAATAAAGAAATGATGACGATCTGGTTCAGTTCTCATCTCCACTTTCTTTACCTGCTAGATATGAGGAAAGAAACATTACCCACAGTCAGGAACAAAAATGATTCAGGTACTATTAATATAAGCATTTTACCAACTTATAACTGCTAGTCAAGAAAATTAAATGACTTGTCCAATTTTTATGTACCTAAAAAGCATAACAAATATATTTAAAAGATAATTGTTTAAATTTTTAAAGTTGTCCTTTTGTAATATAAGAGTTAAAGTTATACCCCAACTAATAAACAACCAATTTGGCTATTTTCTCTTATCTCTCCAAATATTGTTATCACTTGTATACTGGCCCAGGAACTTGACAGGTGTATACTTTATGTTATTTTCCAGTTTAATTTGCTTCATTCAAGTATTTTTCATAGTTGTACTGCCTTCCTTTCCCCCACCCCTTTTTAAGACTCCTAACTTTGTTACCTTCAAATATCCCAAGCCACAAAAGACATAGCATGTACATCGGGTAGAAAGTCTACCTCCCACCTGCTTTTTCTAAATTTAATCACTGCTGCACTCATTTTTTAAGATTCTATTTCTGGCTTTTGAGGGAGCCTGACCCAATTTCAACCTACTTGCTGCATGCTCTCCTGAAGTTAATACACATTTTCAGAGTCTAAGCTGCTGCACTCAAAACACACAGCTGACTCACAGAAAGAACCAAGGAGAAAACTGAATTTGATTAAGGACAGTATGTTGAACAAATGCCATCATTCAGAGTAGCTAGGGCATACAGTGTAAATGTCTAGTGGGTCAAAAGAAAACAGAATACCATCTGGGATTTACTAAAGTGGAGCTAATGAATCCACCCATGTAAGAGAAAATTCTTGTAGTCTGGAAAAACAAAAGGCAGAATGTCAAGGGGAATCCTGCACCAGACAGGCATTGAAGCATTTCATTCCTATTGCAATGAAAACTTCAGGAAAGTGGGCAGGAAGGATAGTGTGGGAGCTTATCTAGTAGAAAGAGATTTATGACAGCCTCTCAGAATCTCCAGTGTATTGTAGATGATAAGCATACGTTCAGAGGTCAGTGCTGCTAAGTGCCACGTGCTAGAGCGCTCGTTGAAGAAAGCCACACCATAAATACCACAGGAAAAGGCAATGGGGATCCCACCCTGCAAGAAAATTAACATTATTTAACCTTAAATCAACATTGCTCGAGGCCACTTTATTTAACCTTCAGCAAACTTACTCGCATAACTTTTAAACATTTATTGAAGTGGGATTTTGCCATTTTCAAAGTGCTGACCTAGAATTTTAAAGTTGAATTTAATAAATTAGAATTTGCTTTTATTGATGTATATCTAGGTGTGCATATTTCTGGTGCTGTTAGTAAAAAGGTTGAGAAAGGTATGGAAACCATAGGGTGGACAGAGGAGTGAAGGGCAGAGAAAGATTGAGAGAGATTGATTGACCTGTTGCTTTATTGTGAACCATCTGAGGGGAAGATTCTTCTTCCTTGATTCCTTGATGGAGTAACCTTCAGGACACTTTCTTATCTAAGCATTTAATTCTTTTATTCACTCTTCATTGTTCATGAGCTATGGGACTAATTCAAAGCAACCGAATTTATCATCTAATGCATTTCTCAGAAGGTCTGTGTGTAGACAGATTGCTAGTGGACTTGAATCAGATCCATGGCCTTTGGGTGATCCTAGGTTATTTCATTCTCAAGGTAAGGAGGACTGATGGACTACTCCAGCTACCTGCCCAGGGAAGCAAACCCCATAATTGTTGGTGGAGACCCTTCCCATTAAAATATTTATCTGTACTGATACCCAAAATAATAATTTTATTTCAGATTTTATTGTCCCTAGAAGGATTAATTGAGCATCACCAAAGCCACATTATACAAGAATTTTCAGTTTTCTAATACAATTAATTTAAATGTAGAGCTATCTTTTCTATATTTTTATGAGTGTGTGTGCACATGGGCATGACATTGAGTCAGAGGGATGGAATGAGAGTCTCTGTCTGATAGCTAAGTCTCATCCCAGCATGGGCTTGTTGAAGCCCTTATAATACACGGTGCTGCCCCTCATCTCATCTTCTGTCTTCCTGATTCTGTATTATTGAATGAGCTCCTCTTATGTGTACCAGTGGGTCATAGGCTGCTTTCACTCTTCTATCAGGGATTTTATACAATTTAAGGAGACTATCTGTCTTTCTGTTTGCAGCATTTAGACTTGAATAATAGTCTTGTTAACTATTTACAGCCTGTTTTTCTCACTCCTAGAAATTATTTCTACATGGTGAGTGCAGTTGCTCCCCAATAATAGCCCCCGAAATAGTCTCAGTCTCTCTCTCTTCCTTCCTTCCCTCCCCCACCCGGTCCTCTTCTTTCTCCTCTCTCCCCTCTCCCTCCCCCCTTTTTGTTTTTTTCTAAACCTGTTTCCAAATTTTCCCTAGTGGTAGTTTGAAAAAATTAGTACTCATAAATTTCTTCAGTGTTAGAAACTTTGCCTGGCAGATTATACTTCAAAATGCCATCACCACAGAGAAGTGACTGGCATTATGATAGTTAATGATATCAGCAGCACCATTATAACCAGGTAGGCATCAGTGCTGGTGTTAGTTGCTCAAAGCCTTTCCTGGAGGATCCTAGACATTCACTGCCAATAGACTTTCTCTCTTTTACCCCTTCTTCAGTGATATGGCACCCTCTCTATGTGACTTATGAGGACATGAAAAGTCTGTCACACATTGCTGCCTCATTGAATGGATTGTAGTTTTATTAGGATCTCGTATATTCCACTGGCATTTTTCTAAGATAAATTCAAGCCATATTGTTTAGTCTAAATAAATTGTGCTTATTCGTCTTGAAAGATACTAGCAAACACTTTGTTCTTGACACTAATATATTTATAATGCTCTTTGTTGGCAGGCTATTTATAAAAAAGTGAAATATGCCTGGTATTGTTGGCTGTGTAGGTTTTTACTAGAGTGTCTTTAGAAAGTGACATTCTCAATGTTGGTGCCCTGTTTCTGAAGACGTGCCCTATTTAGTACCAGAAACCTCCTGGGTGCTAATTACACATACAACATTCCCCTTCTGATCTTTCTTCACAAAGAAAATTATAGTTTTACTGTGTTTCCAAGGCCCAATGAGTAAATTACCCAAATCAAAGCAACAATTGCATTTCAGTTTGTTCTTAGAGGCGTGAATTTTTTTAAAAGCTCATATTACTAACGTGTGTGATGAAGTATACAAAAATGTTGCAGCACTGAAAATATTCACTGTTTATTATATGTTATATGTATTGTTTGTCAAATATTAGGTGAATTCTCCCAGACCAGTTTGTTTTCTTTGTTGACTAAAAATGGGTAAATGCATTTGTGCAATTTTAAGCTCAAATTGACTTAATAGAAAGTAATTGGTCCCACAGAGTAGATGTAGTTAAGATAGAAATCTGTTAGAAATAATATGAATGGTTATTTTCCATATCTATATACAACTCTGGCCATCTATATGTATGTGTACATCTATATTTATATATTATATATATATAAATTTATTAATGCTCACATTAAAAAAGAGGCCACCTGAGAGTAAGAAGGAAACAATGTACTTATATACAAGGGGAAAAAATCTAGTCATAAATGCTTCTATTTTTCATATTACATGACTGAATATTTTCTGGATAGCCCTCATATTTTATACTTGATTAATTTAAAATAAATTATTAATTTTTGCTCATGCAGTATCTCCACTGATAGTCCTGCTCTGTCTTCTTGTGAAATGTCTGAATTATTCCATTTTCAACTTAAGTAGATGACCATTCAGTTCACATGTATTATACTTCATATTAATACAATTTGCAGAGCATTCAAACTTACCTCTATTGTATATTCACTTAAAATTATCTTATTGAGGCTATTCTAGTTCTCCTATGGTTACATACAAATTTTAAGATTATATGTTGTATATCTGAAGAATGCCATTGGTATTTTGATGGGGATTGCACTGAATCTATAGATTGCTACCAGACATCAAATTATACTATTCAGCCATAGTTATCAAAACAGCATGATAGTGGCATAAAAAGAGGCACACAGATCAATGGAACAGAATGGAGAGCCCATAAATAAATCCAGTTCTATATGGCCAATTAATCTATGAAAAAAGGAAGAAAGAACTTAGATTGGGTAAAGACAGTCTTTTCAAACAAATGATGCTGGGAAAACTGGACAGATACATGCAAAAAAGTGACATTGGACCACCGTCTTACATCATATACAAAAATAAATTCAAAATGGATTAAAGACCTAAATATAAGACCTGAAACCATAAAACTCCTAGAAAAAAATATAGGAAGTAACTTTTCAGACATTACCCTTACCAATCCCTTCAATGATATAGCTTCTTGAACAAGGGAAACAAAGGAAAAAATAAACAAATGGGACTACATCAGACTAAAAAGCCTTTTTTATAGCAAAAGAAATAATCAACAAAACAAAAACACATCCCACAGAATGGGAGAAAATATTTACCAACGAGGCATTTGATAAAGGGTTAATATCCAAAATTTATAAGGAACTCATACAATTCAACACCAAAAGAACAAACAACACCATAAAAATGGGCAGAAGACCTTAATAGACATTTGCCTAGAGAGGACATACAGATGGCCAACAGACACATGAAAAGATGTTTAACATCACTAATCATCAGAGAAATAAAAATCAAAACCACAATAAGATACCACCTCACTCCTGTCAGATTGGCTCTCATCAATAAATCAACCAAAAAGTTTTGGTGAGTATGTGGAGAAAAGGAACCCTTTTGCATTGTTGGTAGGGCTACAAATTCGTCTAACCACTATGGAAAACAGTATGGAGGTTCCTCAAAAATTAAAAATGAAATTACCTTATGATCCAGCAATTCCACTCCTGGGTATTTATCCAAAGAAATACAAAACACTAATTCAAAAAAATATATTTCTCCCTATGTTTATTACAGCATTATTCACAATAGCCAAGATATGGAAACAACCTAAATGCCCATCAATAAATGATTGGATAGAGAAGCTGTGGTACATTTAAACAATGGAATATTAGTCAGTCATAAAGAAGAATAAAATCTTACCTTTTGCAACAACATGGATGGAACTAGAAGATATCATTCTAAGTGAAATAAGTCAGACTGAGAAAGACAAATATATGATCTCACTTATATGTGGAATCTAAAGAGCATAATAAATGAACAATATAGAAAAAATTTCAGACACAGATAGTAGTTTAGTAGTTGCCAGAGGGAAAGCAGGGATGGGCGTAAGGAAGGAGGGACGGGGATTCAAATACATGGTGATGGAAAAAGAAATGACTCTGGGTGGGGAGAACACAATGTAACACATAGATGATAAAGAACTGCACACCTGGAACCCATGTAATTTTACTAACCACTGTCACCCCAATAAATTTAATTTTTAAAAAAGAAGAAATTTTTTTAAATATCTTATTGAATACAGGTAATATTGGCAGATGTGGTTTTGAAAAAGGTTAGATTTTTTTTTTCCTCTAAGAATTCACATGCAGTCTGTGCATAAATACTATGGTAAGATGTAAAGACAAAGAAATACCATTAAAAAAAAGGTGGGGATAAAGTTCTGTGGCAGTTCAGAAGAAATCAGCATGTGTTCAAGAAAGAGTTAACAGTTAACATAGACCAAGGTTGCTTATTAAGATAGAAGTGTGAGGAATGTAGACAGAGCAAGGAACCTGATCAAATTCATAGCAGTAATATTTCACAAGGTGTTCAGTAATTTTAAGGAAGCTCTCAAATTCTGAGTGGACTCTTCATACTTGACCCTTCTGGACTTTATCTCCCAGGTGTTAACTACTACCTATTTGGCATTACATTGAATCTGAAGTGGCCAGACGGTGTAATGAAAGGAATCACATTAATTGAAATAAATCTATCAATTGTCTTTCGTATATAGGTGATGTGCTAGGTGCTACATATGCGCTTAAACATATATATTCCATGTGCTACATAACTATGTTATGAAGCCAGCATTGTGAATACTAAAATCAAAATATGCTGGCTGAAAGAATTGTTACTCCTGGAAGAACAATAGTTATATTTATGGACTGTAGGTTGAAGAGAATATATTCTGTTGTACTATCATTCCCAAGATATATGTACAAGAAGGATATAGTTCTGACAAAATGAATGATGCTGACCACTCTTGGTAAAGTAAACTAAAGCCTAACCATCTGTAGCAATCCCTGAAGGATGGTGGTTAGCATGTCTCACAGACAGTTCCTACACTACTTTCCCTGCCTATGAAGAGATTATTTGAAAGTCTTTATGTTTGCAGCTACTAACCATAAAAAAATAATAATAGTAATAATAAAAGATGGTAATTGTAGCCCTGACATTGGTCCAGAAAAGTGTTGTTTTTTTTTTTAGTCTAGTCAAACTGCTGGTCCTAGGAAATTCAAATAGTTTTTCAGTCTGCTCTCAAGTTTTACCCCGACTACAGGAAAGAGGGGTACGGTGAGATTCCTATGCATGGTTATTTCTTAGACAGGTTTGAGTCCAAAGCATACTGGGGCCTCAGGAATGAAAGGAAAGAAAGCCCAGGTTCATCCCAGACACGTGACATATTAAAGCTGGAGCAACAGGAGTTTCCAGCTGGCTCTGAAGGTCTGCCTCCACGGGCTCCCTTCTCTCCAGCTGGGCCACCCATTTTGTACAGGCTTCTGCTTCACCAGTGTGAATGCAGCTCAGCGCCCTGCCAGCGGTCAGCCCTGCGTCTGGGAAATGTTGTGTGGGAGCCGGGTTCCCTAGTGAGCCCAGTGCGGTTCCTGCTGACTTCTCAGTGGAGGACCTGCCATCTGCATGGGGGACCTGCAGAACGAGAGAGGAAAGAAACTAAATTTTTAGAACTTTAAAAGACATTTGTATGACACCATTTATCCATTTTAGGGTCAGAATGAGCAATCAATGCATCTGACTGATTTGCTTTACCCTTGAAATCAGCCCAGATGTGGGTTCCAGATGATTTAGTGCTTTGTATTTGATTAGCATGGCAGCCCATGAACAGGTAGAATTGGAATATCAAGCTATCCAAGAGAAACTCTGCTTTAGTGTGTATGTAAATTCAATTCAGTTCATTGTCATTGACATAATAATGGGCAGGATCCTCTTTAATCTACTCACAAGTCTTTTCCACTGGAATCTAAACTGAATGAGGAAAGGTACTTTGTCCTCTTTGCCTCTGCAACAACTGCCTCTAGAAGGATCTCTAGACCTGTGGAATCAGCATCACCTGGGACATTATTAGGACCTTCTTAGGATTAGAAATGCAAATATTCACACACACTCCCACTCCACCACATACTCTTGTGAGAAAAGCAGAAATTTAATAAGCCCTCAGGAGATTCTGATGTGAGATAATTCAGGGAGGTAGATGCAGAGTCTAGCCTTGTTAAAGGCATGAAGGGAGGTTTAAATATGAGTAGTAATAGTGACTTGAGAGAGTAAGGCTCACATTTCTATATTTTCTTGTGTATGCAAAGTAGGGAGTAAAGGTGTTTCTCTTACAGCAAGAATTTTTATAAAGCATATAAGGAGCAAATGGCCTGATTAATTAAGAAACACATGTAAAATATTGGTTCAAATTTTAGAGCCATCAGGAGCTAACTCCAACAATGTATGTATTATCAGTGAAGATCTGCTTCTCTGGGCAAAAATACAGTTGTTTTGTAGCTAGAGGGGGCCATTTAGCTCTTGTCTCATTTTTTTGTACACTGGTTATTGTGAACTCTGCTGTAATTTATTTTGATTTTGTGAATGTGTGTTTTCAACTTTTAAAAACAATTGTATACTGTATTTCTCAGACAATGGATGATAACATTTATAAAGACATGTAAGAAGCACTGAGTCGATGATACTGCTGGTGAGAGCGGAAAGAACTGTCCTATAATTTGATGATCAACAACAACCAGGCCCACTCTCTCAAAGTTACTCAGTGATCATCTGTGTCTTTTCGACAGTTCTGTCAATGACTTATTGATTCACTTCAGTTCGTGGTATCTTCTTTACTAATGAAATTGCAACTGGAAAATGAATTTGCTGTATCTGAAACTCTCTAGCGCTTCTCTGCCTTCACTGTTTTCCTTCCCATTTAAACAATTCTTATCACACATTTTCATAACATAATTTTTTAAGAATTAAATTCTTAAATTATACCAAAATAGCATATAATATCCTAAATTGAATGGACAGTCAAGAAATACTATTGACAGAAATCTTGAAATGAATTGTAGCTAATGGTGAGGACATGCATCTTTTATAACTTTTCCTAATAGAGTCAGAGAATCCAATTTGTTGAAACTATTTAAGTATTTCTTAATTATTCTGCTCAGTGAACAGAGCTGAGCAAATACTACCAAGCATAATCTGTTAGTTAAATCAGGATTTAGACAATTGAAAATAGATTACATTTATTCCAAATCAAATAACATATTTATTCTGAGCATACTGTGTACAGATTACCATGGTAAAGTGGTGTTGAGAAATATAATAAAGTATCAGAAATCTCTTCTGACCCCAAGAATCTGCATGAGACAAGAGCTCAAATATACTGAGAATCTTAGCACTCTGTGCTTTTCTAATATAGGACAGTTCGATGTTTGTTTGGGGACGAAAGTTTTATTTATGTGTAAGTTCAATGTATTTCCAATGTTTAGAATGCCAGTAAGTAATACAAAATATATTGAGTTGAGCTATATGACATTGACTTGTTGTAGGTCAAAATCATTGAATAAAAGCAATTTCATTGTCTCAGCCTAACATTGTTTAAAAAGGTTGCTTCATTGTGTGAAATATTGTGCTTTATTTTAGGTTAATTTTGCTCTTAATTCTCTGGGTGAGTAACTTTGAGAGTCCACATACTTTCTATTTAGTTCCATTCCTCACCCTGTAAAATACTTTGGAAGATTCTTAGGGAAATTTGAAGGCGATTTTTTAGTGCCTTGTTGCATTGTAAATTAAATAGTGTTGGATGGCTTTGAAGTGTTGTTTTAGCTTTGAAAAATATATAGTTGTCTAAGAGAATAGTTTATCAAACATGAGAAGCTCAATGCATCGAAAACTTTCATACTGCTTAATATTTAAATTTTATCTATATGTTATAAAAGTGATGTAAACAATTTAGAAAATGTCCTTATCTCATTCTTACAGTAAAGGAATTCTTTATATTATATTTGACCTTGAATTTCACATATTACCAAGTTCATTTTAGTGCCTCTTCTGTCCTATCTTGTTTGTTGAATAAATAAACATATACAATTTAATTTGCAGAAATACTAGCAACCTGTTTCAGTATCCAACTGGATAAAAAATTAAATATGTCATAGAATTTTAGACTTTTACTTTTGAGAATTTGTGACTTTGTAGATGATCCAAGCTCTTTATTTTGTAAAAAACAAAACAAAACGAATTATAACAGTAAAAAGTAAAGAACTGTATCACAGATTGAGGTTAGAACTCAAACCTTTCTAACATCTAGTCCAAAAATAGTTCTGCTAATTCAGATTTTTAGAAGCAGTACATATACATTTAGAAAATAATTATAGTTTAAAATTCACCATGAAATTTAATGATTATAATTTTAACAATATATTTTGAGTCTTTTCTTTTTTCAGTCTCACACAATGCTTTCATATATTATATACTTCTTTACTTTAAAATCTCTAACTTTATTTTCCCTAAAATAAATTCCAAATGTTTAGCTTCATATTTAAGGTCCATCAAAGTCCAGGACTCACACAGATTGCAACATTATTGGATATAACTTGCATTCCATTCAAATCCATTTATTATTATTAAACATAGCAAACAAACCACAATGAGATACCACCTCACACCCATTAAGATGGCTTCATTAAAAAAAAAAAACTAAACTAAATAACAAGTATTGATAATGATGTGGCGAAATTTTAATGGGAAAATAAAGTGGTGCAGCTGCTACAGAAATCAGTGCAGTAACTCTCAAAAAATATAAAATGGAATTACCATATGCTCCAGCAATTTCACTTCTGAGTATATGTATACCCAAAGGAATCGAAAACCATCTCGAAGAGATGTTTGTGTACCTATATTTACATCAGCATTATTTACAGTATCCAATAGGTGGAAGCAACTCAAGTGTCCATTGACAGATGAATGAATAAACAGAATGTGTTCATATAAATAATGGAATATTACTCATCCTTAGAAAAGAAGAGGATTCTGAGACATGCTACGACATATGAGTAGATGAACCTTGAACATTATGCTAGATGATGAACAGTATGCTAAGTGAAATAAGCCATCACAAAAAGACAAATAGTGTATCAGTCCATTTATATGAGGTGCCTAGAGCAGTCAGATACATAGAGGCAGAAAACACAATAGTATTTTCCTTGGGATGAAAGGAGGGGGATGGAGTGTTGTTTAATGGATATACAGTTATAGTTCTGTAAAATAAAAAGTTCTAAAGATCTGTTTCACAGTGTACTTTACATTATTGAACTGTACACTTAAAATCCAGTTAAGATGGACAATTGTATGCTATGTTTATTTTATTATAATAAAAAAAGAAAACATAGTGAATGAGTAGATACCTTTTTAGTTCTCTTCCTGTGTCTACAGTAAGACATGTTTAAATTTTCTGCTCTTTCCCCGAAGTTCTCCCCAACAAAAACAAGTGTTGAATGACCCTCCTCGAATTGTGTATACTATTAGTGGTCTCTCTGGGGTATACATAGCCCAGAGTGCATAAAACGATCCACAGTAATACAGAACAAACAGATTTAAAATTTCTTTTTCTTCATGTTTTTACTAAAGGAAGGAATTTATATCTTCTTAATATGTAATATACAGATTGACAGAAGTGCATACACATATACATAATTTATAAATAGATATATAGAAACAGGGAGAATGGATACAAAATTTTACTGATGAGGATGCTAGATAGACAGTAGTCCTATAATACTGATTGTTTATATTGTCTCTCTGGCTTACTTGGAAAAGTATGTGTCTCACTTACACAATGAAATTATAGTCTTCTCAATGACAAGGCCTGTGTTGTAGATACTTAAATACTCTAATTTAATTCTACAGCTGTGTTTGTTTGAATTAAAAAAGAAATCTCGGTAACATGTTGACCTCTTAGAGCATTTTTTGAATCCTCAATAAATAAAGTCAAATCATGTCCATGCTATTGGTAAATGGAGAAGAATGAGCAATAATGTTATTTTACTTTACCTTTTAGAAGAAAATGGCTAACGCGAAGTGATCGGCAACATGATTCATAGTATAGTATGGAAAGAGTAAGATGTTGGGCTTGGAACCAGGAGAGTAACTAAAAAAAAAAAAAGAAGTAATAGCATGCAGGGAAGGGTTACACCAGGCACTAGGCATAGGCCCTCCTCAAACACTCGTTGGTGTGCTGGCTCCCAGAATGCCTTTTGTGTTCACTATCACAAGCATCTCTAGTTTATAGCTCTGTCCCAAGGAGCAGCAAGGAAGCCATCTTCAATTAGAGGTACACGGAGTCCAAATATTGGATTGCTTTTGATCATCTGACTGTTTTTGAAGTCAGATTCTTCTAGGAAGTATCCATCCTGGAACTCTCAAAGCACATGGGCTCTGACCAAGCGGTTCAAATCAGATTGCTTTCCTAGTATATCCAGCAAAGGATTTTTATGTTGCATAAAAATTTTTTTATGTCTAAGAACATTTTAAAACATTATTCTGCAACAAAAAGCATTCTCTTTGTTTTAGGGCCCACTAGTTGAGAATGCTGCAAACCCTGACAGAAAGGAAATGGCATGCCAGTGTTTCAACAGTTTTTCCCCTTTTCCTCAAGTGTTAAATTCAAGTTCTTTGAGTCCTTTTCTGAGTCAATACTGGTACGTCTGTGCTGCAGTTATTTGAAAAGTTAATTGATCAAACCCCTACTCTGTATTCCAGTAGTTTATAACTTGCAATTTTAAACTGTAAGCCAAAGAAATAACTGAAATACACACACACACACACACACACACACACACACACACACACACACACACAACTAAATATCAATAATCAAAGGGACAGCTACTGAAATTAGTGTGGTCATTATAATGAATTGCTAGAGCATTGAAGTTTTGGTTTCTATCCACAGTACTAAATGATTCCATAACAACACTACCATCCAATAGTCTGAATTCATTTTAAGAACTGTTGTGTGTAATTCATGGAAAATTTGATTGTGATTTGATTCTGGGTTATATAACAGATGGCTCCCAGATTTGATTCTAGTAGTTTCATAAAAATGTTCACAGAATACAGATGATACAAATATTTCCCAAGTTTGGCTACATATCTAGAAATCACTGAATCACTATGTGTGTGACATATGAATCATCAAAACTTCATTGATATTGCTTTTGATTTTTCTGTTTGTTTTGCTGCATGTAGAGGAATTTCTGGTTATCAGTCTTTAAGTTGAGCTATAGAGGTATGGCTTGTCTTTGATTATTACCATAATCAAAAATATAATAAGCATGATTCATAATAAAAACATCCCCACAGTGTTCTATGAACTGGTAAATGAAAAATGCCTACCTTGAAAAAGAAATGCATCTTTCTTCCTTTCTCCCTTCTAATACAAAGAATTTTGTAGTACCAGTTGACATATCAGTCTTTCATTTTGATGTAAGTGAATTCTTGATATTTTTCCTACTTTCTGTTTTTTATGTGATCTGTGTCGAGTGAGATTAGCGTTTATGTATAAACCAATCCTCTAAAATTGCTTACTCATAATGCGCCACTTGCCTGCTATCTAAAGATTAATTTGATTTATTATATTTTATGACATAACCAATTCTTATGAACGTGTACCTGGGTTGACATTTTTTAGTATCTATGAGTATTTATTGAAAAAATCATATTAGAATCAGTTTTCTTTTTCCATCATCCATGGTTGCATTTCATAAGTATGTCTACATATTCTACAATATATAATAGATGACAGTGCTGTTAGGTGACTCATAATCTACAAGTTCCCTTGCAAATTATAATACACCTAAGAATTCACACCAAAATGATGAAAATGTAAATTAAAAATATAACTAGCACTCTACAGCATTAAGCGACTATGGTTTACTTACAGCAGGCACTATGGTATACCACCTTCACTTACATGAAGGAAAGCAAGCTAATGAGAGAAAAAACTAGGCTTTAAACTGGATTACCAATTATCTGCAAAAATACATTATCTATGATGTTCGGATCTGTGCCTCAAATATTCATAACAATTTTTATAGTTTTTTTATGTAGATTTGGATGAATTATAAATGCTTTCCCAACCTTGTTTTTTCTATTCACATTTAGGAAGTTTGTATGGTAAATTCAAAATTAAAAGTATTATATTTTAAAGAAAGCTGGAAAAAAGACAAAATGCAGTTCATGGTGAGATTTGAATACATGAATGCTTATTAGGTTTCTCTTACTGTTTGTGCTTTAAACTTTCAGAATAAAGCAAAACTCAAAAAATTGAGTAGTAGTATAATTACCTAGGGTACTACTTTAGGATATAGTGAATCATCCCTTCAGCTATTTTTCTTTATTAGATACAGTCATCATGAGAACTGAAGAACCAAGCATACAACTTACAATAAAATGTCACCTTGTTCAAGTTGGTAGAGTTAACATAACAATAACTCTTTTTGAAGACATCTCAGTCTTCAGTAATGAAACAGACTTCTTTGCAAGAATATTCATATTGTATCAAGAAATTCTTCTGGTGTTGAATAAAAAGGGCCCAAAGGAATAAACAATGTTTAAAATCCACAAAAACATAGCTCACTGAAACTGAAATATAGAACAGCTTACAAGAAAGATAACAAATTATTTAAGAAATAGTTTGACAGCAAGAGAACAGTGCAAGTTTCTATACCAATAAATGATAGGTGAAGGCCTAGTTTCAGTTGGCTATTCCTTTTTAGCACTTTTTGAATAGTTTAAGACACAAAATAAAAAATAACCTCAGGTATGTAAAAAACTATAAAGGATGTACTTTGTTTCCTTAGGTAACTTCTACTTAAATATTGTCCTTGAATCCTTCCAGCAAAATGGTGATGTCATTGTTGACATTATAAGCACTCTTGGTTTTATGAGTTCTGAAAATAGAATAACCTAGTGTTTTTGGACATTATAAATAATATTTAATAGAAGTTTAAAGTATAGAGAGAAAGAATCTTAGTATGTAGACTTTTAGTTCCTTATGCTATGAGGTACAAACTAGTGTAGCCAACGAATTCAGAAGCCTTTACTATCGATGACAGTACTTACATAAATATAATAGCACAAAAACATTTTTACTGTTAAACTGTTTATACATTGAAAATTCAGATTTGTCATATGAATAGTAAATCTTTACAGTCCTATTTCAGCCAGAATAAAACTGTCCACATCCACCCAGAAAGGAGTTGGAATATTAAAGAAAATAAAGGTGTCTTTATAGAACTATTGTCAAGAAATGAAAGAGCACTATAGAGGGAGTGATTGATAGAAACATACCCAGTTTTCCTAATTAACAGGATGATAAAGAGGAAATGGGGAGAATGAGTAAGAGAATATTTAGAATCTCTAATCAAAAATGTTCTCAAGATGAACATGGAATTCTGTGGCCATATTTTTGTTTGTTTGAAAGTAAGGGATTCATTTCCTAGACCATTTTTTGTTTGATTGTGTGTCTGTTTTTACTTGTTTAATTTTTAATACTTTCTCACATAGTAGGTACTTTCTGAAATACACTTGGGTAAAGTTGCCAAAGGAGATAGGCTCTTAGATTCACTTGAGAAAGTAGGCATTAGGCTTTTACTTACAACGTAGAAAGTATCAAGACAAAGTTGATCTCAACTGAATATTGCCCCTTGAACATAGAGCAAAAGCCTGATAATCTAAAATTTTATAATTTTCTTTAGCTTATCAGAGCTGTAGTAGTAGCAAGGCCATCAAGTAAACTGAATTCAAGAGAGAGACATGACCCCTCAATAGAAGAGAAGCCACAGGAACTTCTTTATAGTATATAAGGAAGAGATGGCACCTTATGGGCAGTAAGAAGTCAGGAAATTGTCTGAGTTACTGAATCCCAATTATGGGGATACAGGTTCTAACTAAATTACCTCTAGGAAAGGGCAGGTAACATTCTCACACCAAAGAGCAGTCACAGATGGAAGACAGAATTTGACCGACATTGAGCGGATGGACAAGAATGCTTAAAAGGACGCACCCACAAGGCCTACCTGCACTAGGCTTACCTAAGATATATAAGTAATAAACCATTAATGGAGATAAAATGGTATAAAACAATTAAGTTAACTCAAAAAGCAGAGAAAAGAATGGGGACTAGATGGGGCAAATAGAATACAACTAGCAATACAGTAGGTTTACATCCAATCATATTAATACTTAACAACAAATGTAAATGTAATGCTAAATGTGTTGCATTGAACAATAGAATTTTACTACACATAAAGCAAAAACTGACAACACTGAAAGAAAAATAGATCTACTCTTAGAGTTAAAAACTTCAACATTTGTTTCCTAGTAATCAATAAAACAAGTAGTCAGAAAATTAGTAAGATTGTAGAAGACCTGAAAAACCCTATTAACCAGTTTGATATAATTGACATATATTGAACATACCTCTCAACAAGAGCACAGTGCACATTCTTTTCAAGTGCACGTGGAATATTCACCCAGGTAGCCTATATTCTGGACCATTAAACAAACTTCAACAAAATTGAAGTCGTATAAGGTATATTATATGACATCAATAGAACTAAACTAGAAATGGATAGCAGAGTGACATGAACAATTCAGAAATATTTGGAAATTAAGGAATACACTTCTAAATAAGCCATGTATCAAAGTGATAGACACAAATGATAGTAAAACATTTTGAATTTTAAAAAATGGAAGTATAATATGTCAATACTTACGGGACACCATTAAAGTGGTGTTGGAGGGAAACTTATGTAATTGAAGGCTTATGTCGTAAAACAAGAAAAGATTCAAATCAGTAAGTGAAACTTCTGTTTTAAGAAGCTAGGGCAAAATGAACAAGTTAAATACAAAGCAAGCAAAAGAAAGAATTATTAATGAGCCAAGATAAATGAAAATAAAAAACAAAAATAGAGAACATTAAAGAAACCAACAGATGGTTTCTTGAAAACATCAAGATCAGAATGGTAAAGAAAATAAGAGAACAGCCACACGTTAATTTAGACAATATTTAGAAAGATGAGTGAGTATGTTGTGAAGAACTCGTGTCACTGAATTGGATAACTTAAACGAAATAGGCAAAGTATTTCAAAGACACAGACTACAAAAACTTGCTCAAGAAGAAAACTATGCCCTGAGTAGCCCTGCACCGTTTTTCCTATATACTTCAAGGTAATTTAGTTTATAACACACAATGCAACGGAGATGATGTTTTATAGAATCATACACTTGAAACCTATATAATTTTACTAACCAATGTCACCCCAATAAATGGCAATAAAATATTTTAAAAGCCTGCTACAATGTAGCATTTTTAAAGGCAAAAACAAATACACAAAAGAACTTTCCCACAAAGAAAACTGCAGGACCAGATATATGATTTCACTGGAAAATTTTAACAAAACATTTAAGGAAGAAATCTTACTGCAAATTGTCCAGATCATGGAAGAGGAAGGAATACATTACAACTCAGTTTATTTGATTAACATTATCTTGATAAAATTTAGTGCATTATATGAAAAGATCAAAACATGATGAGTAAAAACAAAGATTCCAATAAATGAAAGTATATATCGTATTAGTGGGTCTGAATACTCCACATTGCTAAACTGCCTTTCTCTCCCAAATTGTTCAATAGACTCCACAGAACAACAGTCAAAATCCCCACAGGTTTTTTGGGGGTTTTGGCTTTTTGGGGGCATGAAAGTTGACAAGCTGATTCTAAGATATGTAAAAATTCTAAGCAGCAAGATTAGCCAAAACAGTTTTGGAAAAGGAATAAAAATGTTGGAGAACTCACGCACCTGATACTAAGATTTGAGCTAGCTTTTAATGATATATTTGCAAACCAATGAAAATATTATCAAATAAGTAATTTTTTCCTTGAGGAAATTCCCTAGCTGTCTTTATATATTAGTCTGCCCTTAGTTCTAGCCTGTTTATCTATGTTTCTCAGTAACTAGAAAATACACTTATCGAATCTGATTATCAAACAAACTTGAGGAGAATGGATCCTGCCATGAACGGTACAGTAAGACTCAGACTTGTTGAAATAAACCATGAAATAACTTCGAAGCAACAAGTGTTAAATGAACAGAAACATTTATAAAGACGCCTATTTAGATAACTAAAATTTCAGAGATGACAGAATGAGAATGACCTGATTTGAATGCAATTTATGTGAAAATTAAATGTACTTAGTTTCCAATATACTAGAGAGAGACAACAGAGAGTGTTACTATTAACATATTAATGCAAACTTGTTTAATGGGAGGATATAGAGAAAAAGATGTAAAACATAGAGAACAGACAGTGTGGTGATAGATAAGGTAATTATCTCATGTAAAAGAAAGAATGATTTAAGGAAATAAGATATTTAACCTGAAGATAGTAAAACATTTGCTGGTTGTGGGAGATGAGCATTTTAAATTTCCAAAGATTACCTTGTGAAAGAGAAATTAGGTTTTAAAGATCTCGTAAATAGCAGCTCAAAGGGACATAGACAATACAATTAACACAAGTCCTGCTTGTTTAAATAGTTTGAATTTACAGCAATGAAAAGACTGTCCTGCCAAGTCAGGAGCTTCTACAGAGAGCATTTTGACCTCTGTGTATGACCTTGCATAGAAAATCTTTCTGTATTGAGAATAATAACAGGTTAGGGGATCATTCCAGAGTATCATGCTTTAAAAATTGTTTCTATTCTTTTACAAACTGACTAAATAATTAAATGCAATCATACTCTCTTTACTCAATTTAAAATACCGATAAATTTAAAAAGAATTTCCAAAATTAGAAAGTTAAAATGAAATAAAAGAGAATTTAAAATAGTCCTTTTGCCCTAAACACATAACAAATTCAGCCTTATTTACAAAAAGAAATATGTTAGTACAAATGTAGTCTGCATCTGGCTAGTTATGAATTCTCTAATTCTTTAGAATTATCTACTAACCTCTATATAGGATAAATAACTTAAAATTACAACAGGTGATTATATTGAGCTCCATTAATCTGATACATACTATATAATTTGTATCAACAGTATTCATTCCTGTTTTTGTGTTTGTGTATGCTTGTCTATGAATGTGTGGTAAGAGTTCATCATTTCTTTACAATTCTTTTTTTTTGGAAACTGGCTACATTAGAAAACAGGATAGTTAGATCTAATGCCACTTAAGTAAATTGTTTAAATTGGCTTATTGAAATTGTGTTAAGTAAACACCTTCACAACATTTTAAGTATTTCAGATAAAAATATTATTTAATAGGGAAACATAGTAGATGTATGATTGGGCATCCCAGTAGAAGCAGTACATCTCAGAACATTTCTCCCTATTATTAATTCAAGATACGTTTCTTTTGGGGAAATTCTAACCTTTCAGGAAAAGGCTGACTAGTGAAGAAATACTCGCTTTATTGAAATGTGTTATTTATGCATTCAACAATAAGAGTCACTGTATGTGTGATATCCCATGTTTTGTAGGTATTTATGTTGTTAGTGTATTAAAATGACAATGAAAAAATAATCCAACCATATAAATGTTTATTTTGCACTGCCTCATGCGAACCAATCACGTTCCCACCATTACAATGTCAAGGAGGAAGCTTTTTATCCTAGAAATGATTAAACCTCATGATAAAAATAATCTGTGTGCCTTGGGAGATAAGTAATATGATACTATTTGAGAGTCCCTGTTGTAAAGCAATAACTGAGAAAAATTCTTGCCCTCATATAATAAGTTATACAATAATATCTAATTCATACATATTGCTGATCATAGATATTTTTTCCTCTATAAATAGTAAATTCAAGCTAACTTACATTTGGAAACACATGTTTTACTAGTTGAATACTAAGAAAATTTTGAAGAATTTGGCAAATCCAAATTAATTATTTACATATGGAATTATCATTTTAGAAAAAAGATAATATGGCACTAAATTCCTAAACTATAACGAATTATTTTCTGTATTTTTTCAGTTTATAAGTAACCAAACAAAATATCTATTCCAGTTCTATAGCATTTTAAATGTAAGGGAAAAAATATAGGATAATAAATAATTTTTAGCCTTTTTTTTAATGTTAGACTTATTGGGGTGACATTTGTTAGCAAGAATTACATAGGTTCCAGGTGTACAATGCACTGTAGAATTTTTGAAAACCTAAAGACTTCATTCTAAATTTTATACCAAAATTGATTATTAAAAATAATTGTACTATTGAGAATTATACTGTGTATGTATTTTTCTAATATATCATCTTGTAAAGAACAATAATTCAGATTCAATCAATTTGGGGAAATTTAAATCTCACATTTATGGACTACTAAAAGTTTTTCCTCAAAATAGAGAGATATTCTCTAATAGGTGAAAAGTGTTTAGTAGCGTGTTCTTGGAATTATTTGCGTTTTGTCTTAGAATTTATTTTCCATCAGAAATGAAGTATAAGGGCCATTATTTCCACTCTCAGATTTGAAGTGGACATTAGGCACAAAATATAATATATTGGGAATATAGTGTGTTTCAAAAAATCTGCAAGTTGTTTACTATTGAGGGCAAGTAATGTAGCCCAGAGACAAGCTGGCCATGATGTACACATACTCCTCACACATTCTTCTGATTTAAAAATGATGCTGTTTTGTTTTTTTTCTTGTTGTTTTATCCAAACACAATCAGATAAGAGTTCTATCTGTAGTTACAATAAACTAAACTGGCATGTTCTAAAGTTAATTTTAATATGAGTATAAGACTATATATTCACAGAATGTTTAAAGGAAGTATAAATCTTAGGGGCAAATTTTAACAACATTAGTTGTGATAAGTGAAGTATGTGTCTATTTTAATTGATAAGAAAGAGGGAAAGAAGAATTTAAAGTATATGATAATTCAAGTTTATTTTATATAAAAAAGGAGTACAACCAGCAACTTATGACCAAAATAAAACTGTATAAATAAAAAAAAATAAGTTAAAACTTATTCTTCCAAGAAGATAACATGAAATGGTTTTCTTTTCAAAAATTATTTTATAACTCTGATCAAAATATCTTCAATGTAGTGCTAGTTATTATGTTAAGGCATTGTTTGTACTACGCAAAGCAGGTGCTGTATTATGTAATAAGAGCTAACATTTATTAAGCTCGTTTATAATTATAGGTATTTTACTAAGAGATTTAAAATGTTTGACTAGTTGAATTTTCAAAGCAAATACCTGCCGGAAGTATTTAACTGTATAATCTTGAACAAACTACATAACTCCTTGTACTTCAGTTTCTTATTTTTATTAAAAAAAAAAGAAGTTATTAACAGTCACCTACTTCATAGAATTGCTGACATATTAAGAGTCCGTAATTTTAAAGAGTTTATAAAAAGACCAGATTCATTATAAGCACTAACTCACTAACTAAATACCCTTATTTTCCAATATGGATTCTGTTGCTATATGTATATTTATTATTGTTCTATTTTCTTAATCTACTGCTTTTCTGAAATTTCCTTTCATTCCTTTAAGCTGTTTTTTGTTGTATTTCATTTTGTTTGCTACAAATATTGCTTCTCTGATTTACCTTTGACATGAATTGCCTGTTTTTCTTTTTGTATCCTTTAATTTTTAATATTTTGTAGAATTCCTCTTTCCAGATTTAATGGCCCCAACCTCAGTATGGACGAGCAGGTGTTGACAAGAGACCACTCAGGAGTAGAAAATGTAGTTATGTTCATTATACTCTTTTTCACCCATGTTAGACTGGGGCTCAACACTGACATGACCCTGTGTCCTGAACTTCCGCTAGTACCAGTCAAGGTACAATTCTGCTTGCGTCTCTCACATTTATAACGTTTTGTGAGCAGACACTCACTGGCTTTGTTCTAGACTGCCTTTGCAAGGATATCTGGGTAGTAAACAGCCTTTAGAGAGGGAGAGCATGTCTCCCTTCAGAGCGAAGGCAGGTTTGCTTGTATCCTTGAAAGACGGGAGCTAATGTTCCCATCCTGGAGAAGGGCAGGTGTGCTTGTGGGCCATTATAAAAGATGCAGGTTTCCTCAGCTCAGGGTCCTGCTTCTGTATCGCAGCACAGTGCCTGTGCAGGCATCACCTGCCCTTGTTGTGTCATGGAGCCCTTGTCACATTGCCCTTTGTGGATCTTGAGGAAAAAGCAAGAAAATGGTTCTTATACTCTGGCTACTGCTATAACTGAACTCTGTGTTTGACCCAGAGTCTAGGTCTCCTGCCACTATCCATACAACAAAAGCGGGCTACTTTGTAAGTAGATTCAGTTTCAGACTCTGCACCATTCTTGACCTTATCCTTTTGCCATAAGGTGATGAAAGGATAGGAAATGGTTCACCCAGTGCAATATGGAGATAAAAGGGCATCAAGGCTGTTTGCTAACACTGAGCTAAAGTTTTCTGCATACAACACAGGCCTTCTGTCTTCTACAAGATCTTGAATAATAAACTTTCTTTTAATTTTTTGAACCATATATATTCCTTCTATGGTTTCTCCAGGTTTGGACCAGGGGAGGGAATAAAGATTCTGTGCTTTTTTCAACATTTTGTCAGACCACATAGACTTTCTATGATTTAAAATTAGTTATGCATTCATCTTAACATAAAGTGTTTGATTTGTATATAATTTCCTTTCCATTCAACACAGTGATATTATGTGCTCCAGAGGAAGTCTGCTCTCTCAGAGAAAGAGAAAAAAAAAATAATAACGCATTTGGCAGACTAGAAAATTGCAGTCTTACAAAGCATACGGGATGCTTTATAAAAATGCTACATGATGGCAAAGAAATTAATTAAAAATCTTCAGGGCCAAAATGTACACACACATAAGAATCATTTTGGCATGAATTAACAGAATGAATAATGAAGTTTATAGCACCAATTACTCAGGATATATAAAGAATTTTGAGACAACCTAGAGGAAAAACACATATTAAAAATTGCATACTCATACAAAGTTAAAATCAACATCTATGAACAAAAACAATGCATATTGTAAAGCTAGAAAAGAGATTTAAGGATAATAATTTTTAGAAAAATATGAGCTCTTTATATGAAAATGACATTAAATGATTTTGAAATAAATTATTTTCATTACCACAGAGCAGGGAAAAGGACAGTATGAGCTGCAATTAAAGCAAAATTATTTAAGCTCACTTTCTAGATAATTACTTTATCTTAATGGAGGAATTATTAAAGAGTTCCTACCAGATTAGGCAAGGCGTTTTTTAATCCTATGTAATTATAAAGATGCTGCAGCATAATGTTATAGTAGGAAGAACCTGAGTTATAAAGCCTTAGATAACTTGATTGGACACATAGTTAGGGAATTTAACTAACTGTGAGTTTGGGTTAACTGTAAATATGCTGAACCTCAGTTTCCTAATTCTTAAAATGGGGATAATGTCTCTGAGAGTGAATTAGATGAGATTATTATATTGAACGCCTATTATAAAGTTTGACTTGTTTTAGAAATGTAGAAATGTGAATATCCATTTATTAGGTCATATTCTATAAATGTAAATGTTTTGTGGAAGACCAGATAATGTATTGGAATTTTGTTAGCTTACAAAATGCACAGTTTCTCATTAATAATAAAGTTAGTATCTATACTACACTCCATATCATGATACATTGACTTTTTCATTGCTTTTTGTGATTAAACAGCTCTGTAATTGTAGATCTTTTTTTCCCCGATTAGGCACATTATCTGTTTAGTGATGGTCTGACAATATAGCAAAACAAAATCCCCAACTACAGAAAGTGTGTCCCTTGCATCAGCTATATCTTAGGACTTTTGTGGAGGAAAAAAATATTCATGAAGCTTTTAAAAATGTCAAGTTTTTCAGTATCTTTTCTAACCACCATTTTTGTATCAGTACATAAATGGTGCAATCAAAAATACATATAAAATATATTATTTTCATCAAAATGTAATATTCTAATTATATATGCATAATATTACATATAATAAAATAAATACATGATATATAAAGAAAAATAACACATGATGACATATATTGTCCTTACACATGTTTATCCCAATCATATTTTTAATATGCTTTCTGCTAATAGTTCCTCACTTGAATAAATTATTATTTCAAAGAATGGATATTTGAGAATAACCTTCTAATTGCTATGAAATATTATTTTCAGAGTATCGCTGTTCCATTTGAAGTAAGCAGTGCATTTATGTCATTTCATACACATCCCTCAGTGCCTACCTTTTCATTGAGTCTTCCATTTACTGGCTGTACCATTTCTATCTTTAGATTGGAATCTCAGAGTCTAACTATGGTATTTTATGTAAAATATGCTGCAGATACTATAGATCTTCCATGAATATATTTTGCTTATTCTGTCTATACAGCCATGTAGCTTTTGTCCTGTAGACTATTAGTGGTCTTACCAGTTGTGAAGAGACATTGAGATCAGATTTTTTTATGAAAATGTAATTTAATTTAAATCATTTGAAGGTTTATGATACATTAATCATGCACAGCATGTGTGTATGGACCATTAATCTGAAGCAGTGAGAATAAGCAGCTGTTTTTCCCTGGTTTGATAAAGTATTTGTATGAATTATCTCATGAAATAGAATCATTAGAATAGAAAATTCATTATGTTTCATTATAGAGAAGAAACTAAAATGCTCATATTTATTAATTTTAAAGTATACTACATTCTATCCCCACATCCCCTCAAACTTTTATGGAAAGTATATGAAAAATGAAATTAAAGAAAATATAATAGTGCTACTATATATGTATTTGTGTGGGGGCATATGTGTCTGTATGAAATATAAAGACTTTAATATTTTAAGTAAAAATTTTAATTTATCCCACTGAAGAATTGTGATCCAATGGGAGCATATCTCAATTTCTTTTTAAGACAGGGAATACTTTATTCAAAGGATCCAAGAAATGGACAGATTGGGTCTGTAACTAAGTGTTGTGTTTTAAAGCACAGGCCAGTAATTGTATATAGAGTATACACTGCTACATACAAACTAACTGACCATACCACAACTTTTCAATATTTAAAACAGAATAAGCTTCCCTGTAAAAGCAGCACCTTTGTGACACATTAACTTTAGTTTTCCTCTCCTTCCTCACCCTCTCCTTGAACAGAATCTACACCAACCTCTTCATAATCCTTCTCAAGGAGACCCATGTCCTCACGGGCCTCAGAAAACTCTCCATTCCCCATGCCCTCACCCACGTACCAGTGAACAAAGACACGCTTGTCATACTTCGGGTCCAACTTGTGATCCAGGCAATCCTACACACCAGCAATAGGTGTAGTGTTGCTCAGCATGCACACAGCTCGCTGTGCTTTGGCCAGGTCTCTCTCCACCAGGTACCACAGTGAGAGGTTGGTAATTAATGCCAACTTTGAAACCAGAGGGGCACCAGTCCACAAACTGGATAGTATGCTTGGTCTTGATAGTGGCAATGGCAGCATTGACATCTTTGGGAACCACATCAGCACAGTACAACAGGCAGCAAGCCATCTGGTTGGCTGGCTCAAAGCAGGCATTGATAGTCTCTGCTACAGAAAGTTGTTCACGGTAAGCTTTCTCAGCAGAGATGACAGGGATATATGTGGCCGGAGGGAAGTGAATGCGGGGTAGGTCACCAGGTTGGTCTGGAATTCTGTCAGGTCAACATTCAGGGCTCTGTCAAATCTGAGGGAGCAGTGATGGAGGACACAATTTGACCTATCAACCTATTAAGGTTAGTATAGGTTGGGCCCTCAATATCGAGGTTTTTATGACAGGTGTGATAGATGGTCAACCAGGAAGGCACAATCAGGGTGCTCCAGGGTGGGGTGGGTGGTGAGGATGGAGTTGTAGGGCCCACCTACAGCTGTGGAAACCTAGGGGACTGGGTAAATGGAGAACTTCAGCTTGGACTTCCTACCATAATCGACAGAGAGACATTTCATCACCAGGTAGGTGAACCCAGAACCAGTTCCTCCACCAAAGCTGTGGAAAACCAGGAAGCCCTGAAGACCTGTGCACTGGTTGGCCAGTTTCCAAATTTGGTCCAAGACAAGGCCAGTGATCTCCTTGCCAGTGGTGCAGTGCCCCCTGGCATGGTTTTATTGGCAGCCTCTTCCTTGCCTGTGATGATCTGCTCGGGGTAGAAGAGCTGGTAGTAGGTGCCAATGCTTACGTCATCAATGACCATGGGTTCCAGGTCTACAAACACTGCCCTAGGCACATGCTTGCTAGCGTCTTACTCACTGAAGAAGGTGTGAAGGAGTCATCTTCCCCGACAGTGGTCTTGTTACTTGGCACTGGCCATGGGGCTGGATGCCATGTTCCAGGCAGTGGAGCTCCCAGCAAGCATTGCCTATCTGAACACCAGACTGGCCAACATGGATGGAGATGCACTGATGCATCGTTGCAGCTTTGTGGCTGCTGGGCATGGCTGAGAAGAAGAGAGGTTGTTGCTTCTTACAGCGTGACTTTCATGCAGCAATGTAAGAGAACCTGTCCATATGTCAAAACTTTTAAAATTCAATATCAGAGTATTAATATATTTTAAATATTTTAATTGAACTAATACAGTAGAAATACATGCAAATATAAATACTGTTTCTAAAAATAGGACAGTCACCCAAAGCCTTGAAGATCATTCGGTTGGAATCCCTTCCTGCATTTAAAGTGAAAGTGTTTATGTCCTAACTCCAGGCATGATTTCTTCTAGTCACTCTGTACCTGGAACATGACAGAAACTCAAGCAATGAAGATGAGAGCGCATGATTCATCTTTTCTCAAGAATCCATCCGTCATGGTTTCCTTTCAGTTTTTGTGCTTCGTCACTGAGCCCCATAGCTAGTGATGCAGCGCTTTGAGTGTTTTGTGACTACTTTCCATTCTCCAGGCCATTGACATCACCTCACTATAGGTTACATATGACTTGAAACACTCGATACTGAACTTGAGATGCTTGGTCTCCCACACAGTCTTTATCTGGATTGTCATTATTATTATTTTGTCATCCATTATAGGTATCACTCCTAAATCTCCTTTAAATTAGTGTTGCAAATATGTGAACCTCATCATTGTAATGTACTCACATACTTTAACCAAATCAATTATAATTGCAAACACTAATAATCCAAATAATTATATTTCTTAAAATGTTACTGTGTTGTAATGTTAATATGTGATATAGCAGTCACATGTTTGATACATTTCACTGTACTCGAGATTTTTAAAATAATATTTATAAGGAATATTTTTATGAGAATTCATGGGAATAGCCTTTTAACTTCACCATTGTATAGTTTAGCTCATTTATATGCAAAATAGAAGTATCATCCCCAATCTGGTGACAACTCCTCTTGATTATAGGTAAATTGCCTAATAAACAATCTCCAAGGAGATGACCTTGCTGATACAAAATTATTCACTTACAGCAAACTATAAAATAGAAGCTATAAAATGTGTGGCATGCGTCTTGTTGATAGTCAAAAGACTTAAATTACTTATTATTGAGATCATGACAAAAAACTGGAGCCATATGAATGAAGTACTTTTAGACACTAATATAAGGACATTTTCTAATTTGTGGATTTAAATTAAAATGTGACATGCATTTAACTGTTTTTATATTGTTTATGTATATAATACTTAAATAGTAAAGTAGTAATTAAAAAATAACCTATATGTTAACAATATGGCATAATTTAACCATTTTCATCCATATTAATTATAAATAACACCGCAACTTTCAATTATCATTGAATTCAATGTAGTGAATATAAATTCATTAACATTTTGTTAGGTTTATACAAACAGCTATTACATGCTAATCGAGTATTAGGTTCTATCTTTTACTATATGTGGAAGAAAATTGGTTACACTATTTAAGCAGCAGTTATTGTGGGGATTTTTTGGAAACTTGTTTTTGTAGTGTTTTATGAACTTAAAATTCTTCCACTTGTTTCAAACTTAAATATATTGCTCTTGCAAAGGCCAGTCAGTTTTTATTATTTCAGATAATTGCCAAATGTACCAACCTTTGTGCTTATGACTTCATTTTTACCCTACAGTAATTCTCTTAATGGCTACTAGAATTGATTGTAATAGCAAGTATGCCTCCTATTAATATTATGCACAAGTGAAAGCAGTTCTTGGCAGGTTTCTGAATGGGATTCATCTGATTAAATATGCATTCTTTTATTACTGTCTAACCTTCTATGACCTTTAATGTCTGCCTTTTTCCATTAAAGAGTAATCTGCCAGTCTATAAGATACGATAATAATCTGAATGAATCTGCATTCTTTTACCTCATTTATCAAAAGAGATAAGACTATTATTTTTACTGTTTGTAGATGTATACGTGACCATAAAATTATGATACAGTAGGAAAGAAAACCTACTAGAATGCAATGCTATGTTTACAAAATATATGCATTATCAAAAATATTTTCTGGATTTCCAAAATTTACCAGACTACAAAGGGAGTCTCTGAGAGAAAATAGTAAAATAAAAAGATTAACACTATGATTTCCACCAATTTCCCCATCTATCCATCCATTCTTATTTTGAAGTCCTAATTATTATTAGTGTAATTGTGCTATGCAGAAGATTAGTCATTCATGAGCAGGATAGATGTAGTTCTATTGCCCATTTATGGAGTGTATGTGTGTTTGTGTGTGTGTGTGTGTGTGTGTGTGTGTGTGTGTGTGTATTATGTATATCCTCATGGAGCATTATTGCCCAGAGAAAAATATGGCTCTGCAGTAACAAAATTAAATAGATAAATAAAGATTTCATAATGCTGTATATTGAATCATTTTTAGAGATGTATATTTTTTAAAAATATAGTAAAAATTTGTAATCAGTTATGCACAAAATAAATCTCTTTAAAAAAGTTTTAGCTCTGCATTTTTATAGTCTTGACTATGGAACCCTTTTCCTAAAACAAAATGTAACACTTCATAGAATTGTGATCTGTGTGTGAGGCATGTCTTGGAATTGACTGTTTAATCTGTGCTGGCAGTGATGAGAAATCAATTTGGAAATGAAGGTTCTCCTTTTTATCCCTTTCTTCAATGTATTAATACAATCATAAGTGACAGTTGTCAAGCATATTTTAATGTTTGAATGCAGAAATATCTAAAGATTTTTTTAAATTCCTGAAAAAACATATTTGAGAAGAGTTAGTGTTTTAATATGCACAGTATGAGTTGTAAGTGATTGAATTACATTCAGCGACACTGTGATAATGTGCCATCAGCTCACTATATGCCTACTGTTACGGTCTGAATTGTGCTCCTCAAAATTTATGAATGTGGAAGCCCTAACCACTAGTACTTCAGATGTGATGATTGCATTTGGAAATAGGACCTCCAAAGAGGCAATTAAGGGAAAAGAAGGTCATATTGGTGTTCCCTTGTCCTGTATGACTGATGTTCTTATAAGGAGAGAAGATTGGGACACAGTCAATACTGACCAAGAGACAACCCTGTGAGGGTGCAGCTAAATGGTAGTGAATTGTAAGCAAAGCAGAGTGGCCTCAGAAAAAATCAACTCTGCCAATGCCTTGATCTTGGAATCTCTTATCCAGAACTGTGAAAAAATAAATTTATATTGTTTAAGCCACCCAGTCTATGGTATTTTGTTACATTAATAGCAACCCTAGAAAACTAATACACCAATTAGCATTTTCTTGTGATCATATGGTCCAACAGAAGTTTACAATGCACTGCTGCACTCAGCCCTCACCGCTGAGAGCAATCTTAAAGCCCCCTTCATCCAAGCTGCTATTGAAAGAAACCCTCTTCCTTTCAGTTTCATAGAGTACTTCATAGTCTGTGGCTTCCTAATGAATATGAAATAGCTATCAAAGTTAATAAATGATTTTTTCTCTGATTAATTCTATAGTTAGTCGGCGTTTAATAAAAGAATGGAAACAAATCTCTATACATTCAGATGAGTTTGATATAAATACAAGGGCTGTCTGGAAACTATCCAGCTATGTAATATGAAATATAGAGGCATTGCTGACTGGATTTTTTTCCAGACAGCCCTCATATATCCATTGCTCTTTCCAAAAGTATAAGTTTAAAACTCCAGAAGTGGAATAATAATGGTATTTTTGCTTATATTATTAAATGTCATAGATAAGTTAAAGCTTTTGTGTTGTGTTCCATTAGTTGAAAAGATCAGATACTTAAAGTCTCAGAAGCATTAATTCAAAGGCTTTAGTTTAAAAAGTGTTGACATTGATATTTATTCTCCTTCTTGCCTAACAACAGAAGTGGATATATCTGTGTTTTGTAGAACATTAAATATTTCAACAAAGTTTGTCATCTTTAAGATGTTTGCCTGGAATGCTACTGTGTCACTGATCTCGTCCCTAGTTGTGCCTGCTTTTCAGAGAGACCTTTTTATAACGCAAAATGTCACCGACTGACAGCAGGTAATGAATCATGTATTACTACTGTCCAGACACCTGCTTGGAGACTCACCTATTCAACACCTGCTCTCTAATGTCTGAACAAAATGCCACTCAGAGTAAAATACCTTCATCCTGGGGCTTGTCCCCCTAAAAGTAAATGATTTATAAATCAAAAGATTTTACACACATTTGTGAACATCAATATTTTTAATGGCTATAGAAAATGTAGCTCACTTTTCAATAAAATTGTATGATTTACAACAATGCTGAAGACTCATGGTTTCACTTCTATAATTTATCAGTTAAAAATTGCAGTATGACTTTAATGCACAGCACCCTCAGACTTAAATAATCCTACATAAGGAATCATTCTCTATGATGTGTGCTTGTGTGGGGGGTTGTGTATTTGTAGTTGTCAGAGACGGTTTGAAGGGTACTTACATGCTTTTGTACTTTTTCTACCTGATCTGTACTACATGACTGCTGTAGTATAAATAATAAGATTTACCCCACATCCTTCTCTGTCCCTAGGACAAATATTGGAGGAATTTTTAACTGAGCTTTTCAAGAAAGACTTAAGTTTAAAATTGCTCAGCATTCTCTGCAGTGCCACTTATCTACATTTTACTCTGTAATCAGGCAGTTGTGTGTGAGTGTGTGCATTTGAATTTACATAAATGTCCTGCTCTAAGTTTTCAGTTTCTCTTCATCTCCCAGCTTCTAGAAGAGTGTCTTTGATCAGGTATCCCCCTTTTTTCCAAATAGCAGAGACATGGTGGTCTTTTTCTGAGTCCATGCTGTTCTTGTCCTATCTATATTTCTCTAACACCTTTAGTCTCTGCTTACTAATTTTCTCCTGTGGTCTTGAACAGTTGATTCTTACAGAAGAAGACACTCTCTAATAAACCTGGAAAATGTCCAGCATTACATACTTATTAACCAGGAAATGTCCTTGTCTTTTCTAATTTATATTTCCTCTAATTTATGTGGTCTTTGCATTTTATGTTTTTGTGGTCTCCCTCAAGGCAGTAATGAATATATTTTTGCATTCTGCCTGGAAACAACTTTCCCTCTAGGTTCCATGTCAAAAACCTAATTCACAATTGAACAGAATGTAGAAACTGCCATACTTTGAAGCCTCAGGAACATATCCCTGGGAGGCGTACAGCGATCCTTATTTTTTTCACTCTCTGATGACAGTTACCCTGTGAAGTACATACACATGCTGTGTTTTGAGTTAGGTTGTCCTAGATAAATATGTAATTCATGCCATTTTTATACTAGAGAACTTTTTATAATCTTCATTAAGTTTGATTAAATCACCACATACCTATACTGCTTCATTTCTCAACAATCAAAATATAAATAAATTATAAATTAGAATGCATATATTAAATATGTTTAAAATATTTTGTGAGTTTAAAAGTGTATTTTACAGAAACAAGTTGTCTTTGTGTACCAAAAGCCTTTAAATGTTTATATTCTGTGACGCACTAACTCCATGTCTGAAATTTTTCAAAGCAAGTAAGAAAAGACATTACTGATTTCTTAAAAAAAGGTTTACTCCAGTTCTTTTTAATTGTTCAAATTAAAAACCTTTTTTACATAAAATACTCATTGTGGGAATTTATAACAAGTTATATATTGATATAATGCACATTTTACATCTATAATACACTTTGTTCTCAGATATTTTAGCAATCTGAGAAAAATTATTATTTTATTATGTAATACAAAGAAGATTAAAAATTGTTTTTGTCTGACATGTTCCAACCTATGTAAACTCTAATAGCAGATATGTAAAGTATTTTAACTGTAGTTACCTGTTAGTGTTGGTGTTAAATATATGATTTTATGTTTATTCTTGTTACTATACATTAAAGAATGTATGTATTGACAAATTTGGCCTTTCTTACCTTTGTAATCAGAAAAAAAATGGATTTTTAATACCGTTATAAAACTGAATTTATAAGAAAAAAGTAAAATGTCCTCATCAGCATGTGATATGAAATAGAGTTTAAATTCTCTACTAGATAGTTCACAAATGACTTTTCGCATTGTAGTATGAAACAATCATTATGAGCTATTGGAGCCTTGAAAGAGGAGATGAAGATTCTTAGAAGAATATGATAAGCTAAAAGTCAGGCACATACAGAAAACATGAAAGAGTTCCTCAAGATTATGTAATTTTATTTACATTAGAAGCCAATTTTGTCTGAGAGTGGATTGAAAAAGAAAATATCAAATAAAGCTAATACACTGAGTTTTGTGATAAAGCCATTGAGAAATGTGGATATCTGTGCTGTTTATTCATCAGATATTTACTAGTCATCTCTTTAATGTGCTGTCACATTAAAGCTATGTATAAAAAATAGGAATAATTTAAGAACAGATTATTTTCCATACTCAAATAATTAAGAGTCAAGTTCATTGAGAAGGAAACTCTACTTCTCTTTAACTTAAAGCAAGCACTGTGTTCTTCAGGGTCTTTTCTCTTATGTTGCCTTGTTTATGTCTCTAGAACATCATGGCCTATGTAATGAGTAATTGATGTTGAGTGACAAGTTGCTTAGACTTTTCCCTTTGGACTTGACCTTGCAAGACAATATTTATATCAAGGCAAATATAAGCTCTTTTACCTTTAGAGTAGCTGTTGTCTACAGGGTTTTCATTGTATCACATTCACATGTCAACCTACTGCCATCAAGGAAACTATCAGAATCTCTTTCAATTGTTGGAAGGGGTAGTAGCAAATTTTTTTTTTTATTTACCAGAAGTTAGGTGTGGTGATATTTCATATCCTCACTTGATAGGAAAGAGAGACTTAGGAAAATCTCTTTTTTACCCAAAGCTCACAAGGTGAATACCAAATAACATTTGAGTACCTTTTACAATTACTTTCGAATGTTTAGCAAGCATGAATGATGATTTGAGAAATATTGTGTAAAACCTTATGAATAAATCCTAATAGAGATGGTAGTCAGTTTGCTAAATCTACTGTGTATTGGAACAGAACTTAGAACATTCTTTCAAAATTACTGCACAATTACAGTGTGGCCTCTACCACCAATTTGAACCTTCCCAAAGCATCCTCTCTGTCTGTAAGATATATTTAGGTCTGAGCTGCTTATTACAGACCATTGTTTCAATGAACCACTCATAGTGATATACATCAGTATTCTTTATTTAATAAATGATAATCATTATATTTAAGTTTGTTTCAGTGCAAGCATCAGGAGCATTTTAACAATTTTTGAAAAAATGTAAGATTCTATGAAAATGTTTGAGACTTGAGAAAATATTTATTGTCCCTAAAATACAACATGAAAAGAAATATGAATAATTAAAACTAGTAAATGCTTAATTTAATAGTTATAAAATATGTCAACTTTATTCATTTGAAATACTATGTTTATAACATTTAATTACATTTCAGGAAGTATGTGGTTTAAAATTTCCAATTTGGCAATCATTCCTGCTTGGCCCAATACTTTCAGATAATCATTGCCAATTTTAAATTAAATGAGTTCATTGTTGGCAAAAGAAAATTAACTTGCAAAGTTATAAAAATATTTTTGAAGATTTGATACCTAAATTATTATTTTTAATGTATGCTTCTGGTTGGGCCCTCCAAAAGTGAAATGTCTTGGGCTACTGGAAAGCTCTCTGATGTTCCCCAAATCCCTCCACCAGTTCTTACTACATGTGATCCTCTCTGAGTTATGTCAAGAACCTGAATTGTGAATACACAGTACCCTTATGTTATGTAGACCTGCCACTTGTATCGTGTATTGTTTGTTAGCATGGCAAAGATTTGAGTTCAGTATAATAGAAATTGTTCTGAATTGGGAGTACTAGATTTGCCACCAAATAACTGTGATTTGAATTGGGTAACAAATTCTCTACACTAACAGGTGTTATAAAGGAAGCTAATATCAGTGTTTGATATAGTGAGTATGATCAATAAATGTTAACTTTCCTCCCTCAGCTCTTATCCCCACAATGCACATTTAGTACTGCCTAGAAGTTTTAATGGAGAGAGACAATGCAAGGTGGGGAGTGACCCTCTACCACAGAGTTTCAGTAGAGGGATTGAAGAATCAAAAGTTATGAAAGAATATAATGAAAATCAGCAATCTCACCTCCTGTACATTGTTTCCTTATCTGCAGCTCTGGGTCACAGAGTTGATCATTACTGATTTTTCCCAGGTAGTGATGAGATCATTTATGAAATATCTGTTTATCAACTTCAGACATTACCTTTTGATTTTCTGTTTTGATAAATGAGAACGTGTTTCACTTTGTTCCCACTTTCTGTTTGGATTATATGGCTATCCTTAGTTTTTTACTGGTTACAATTTTAAAAACAAAAACTTTAGCAAAAAATACAAAAAAAGAAAACAGACTTAATCATCTGTAGACATCTCTTGCCTCCTTATTTTGTAAAATGAGGACATTTCACTCTACATGTCTTTATTCCTACCTCCCTGTAGCGGCTATAGCTGGAACATTTGTTGCCAAAATTAATAACACAAATTATATGCTGTAACCATTGCTAAGTCTTCTGTGAATTCTTTATAAAGTGAGGCAATTCATGTATCAAGAACTTTTTCAGCATTATGATGATATAAATATTCACTGAAGAGTGAGAATTTATGCTAGAACTTTATCTGTATTGATGCATTTATTTCCCTCAATGGAGAATATTACTAGCATCAATTTTAAACTCATCCACCATTTCATATCCCACCTGCATTTACTATGACTATGATAAGTCTTTACAACTTGTTAGTCAGGGACTATTCTGTTAAATCACTTCTCTCCACCACCCATATTTGTCTGTACCTGAGCTGTCCATGAGTTTGCTCCATCTTTAGATGCACTACACAGGCAGAGTGAGTACTGTGCTTCTCAGCTTTGTTTTGTTTTATTGGAGTCTCTCTTTTGTAAACGTCATATCTGTATTTTCTTACATTTCCTCTCTCATTCTGCTGCAGCTCATTCTCATGGAGGCAAGGAATGCAAAAATCTGAGTTCTCACATACCTAAAAATGTCTTTATTCTGTCCCATTTAATTAATCATGAAATAGATATGGATTACCACATTACAATTAATTTTCCTTAGAATTTTGAAGACTTGCCTCATAGTCTTCTATAATCTATTATTGCTAATAATTATGGGAGGTTAAGCTGACTCTTTGCCTTTGCTAGTGAGCTTTTGTTTTTTAGTTTGGTTGGTTGTTTATTTTTTATTTTCTTCCTAAAAGCTCTTATAATATTTTATATGTTTTATTTTTTATTTTTTTTAATTCATTTTTATTGTTAGACTTATTGGGGTGACATCTGTTAGCAAGGATTACATAGGTTTCAGGCATACAATTCCACAGTGCATTGTCAACTTGATGCATAATAAGTTCACCACCTAATGTGACCCCTCTTTCCATCCCCTTATTATTTTATATGTTTTAAATTTTAAAAGATACTTTAGGGTGAGTGTGTGTATCTGTATATTTAATTCATTCAGCTAAGATCTAAGTGGATCCTATCTCTCTGAAAACTTCTCTGTTTCTGCTGTTAAAGGAATTATTTTCTGTCTTTTTAAAAATAATTTCATCCATTTCAAGTGCTTTGTTCTCTCTTACTAACTTCTGTAAGTCAGATATTTGACTTCTTAGACTGATCCTTCATGTCTCCTATCCTTCCTTTTGTGTTCTTCCTCTCTAGTCTCCTTCTATTGTATTTGTTTCACGTCCTAGAATGTTTTCTGATGTCATCCCTACCCATTCTGTTGCATGTGAGTGTGCATGTATGTGTGTGTTTGTGTGTGTGTGCAAAAATATAAATACACAGGTAGCTTTTTAAATTTCCAAGACCTTTCCCTTTTCATTCATTTGCTTTACATAACACCATACTCTAATTAATAATTTGACACAATTGAAGAACTTTGCCTTGAAACCTAACTTTACTTTTATTCAAGTTTAATTGTCATATGTATTATGCTGTTATAACTTATTATTCTGTTATTTATTTCTGATTGCAAATATAATTAGATAAATAAGTACCGAGTACTATTCCAGTTGACTACTGGCTATAAAATTTAGGACAGACAATTCAGTGTCCTAGTTTTCAGAGCTATAAAAGAAAATAATAATAATCCTTTACCTGATCTTTCAGCCTTGATATTAAAATCAAATGTGAAACCTCATTAGAAGCATTTTCTGCTGTATAAATGCAAGATATTATTTCTAGGGGAAAAAATCCATGTAGTAAAACTGTTGGAAAATATGAAGAGTAGACATTAATTGACTTCTTCTAGAAAAGAACAGTAGTAAATCACCGATGACTGTCAAGACACTTGCAAGGGTAAGATCTGAATAGTCATATTCCAGTCAGAACATATCTGTAACAAAGGATTTGAGAGCGAATGAAATAGAAATGTCATCCTATAAATAATGTTATATTTCAGTATTGTATAAGCTAGGTGTTTTATTTGGTGTGTGTGACAAAGACAGTTTGACTCATGATTTATTAAAAAGAGAGAGAGAGAATGACACCATTTTAGCCTGTCTAAAAAATAGAAAAAGGAAAGGTGATTCTTATTAAGTAGCCTGCATCATGGGCCCTTGTTACTGCTGTGGAATATACCGCAGCATATACTGTAGCTTAAAAATTGGACTTGAAGATAGATGATTCCTTTAAAGTTAAGATCTATTTATATTGGTTTTGTGTTATTGTCTTCTAAAAATGTATTTTGCTCACATCATACATTTCTGCACTGATGATCATTTCGTATCACTACCATCATAACTTACTGAAATGGAAATTTATAAGCTGTGAGTGAAGCAGTGCTTGACTTGTTTGTTCTGAGCTGCAGCATATTACTTTGTTGTTGTTGTTGTTGTTGTTGTTGTTGTTGTTAGAATTACTGAAGTACTTTGCTATAAAAATTAAGACCTTGGACTCTGTATTGTGTTTTCTCTCTCTCTTTTTTTTTTTGGATTTATTATAGAACTTGACTCTGCCACATGTCTGTCTGACCTCAGGCAAGTTCTACAGCTCTTAATGCATCATTTTCTGAACCCTTAAATTGAAGCAGTACTAGCATAGTTATTGTAATGTTTTTATGAGGATTAAAACTGCTACTGTATGTAAAGAAATTATAGCAATTAGTGTGCAGTGTTAACTGCTAGTATTATTATCAGTATTATGGTGGGATTCTTAATTGCTAAAATGTTACATCTACATGTAATATTGTATAGGACATGTATAATATTATGTCAAAACTAAAGCTAAGGTATGTGTGGTACACAATGAAGGCATACAATGTCTCATATTTGGGTAGATTTTTTAAATGCCATTTTTCTTAAATATAAATTATTAATCTCAAAAAATCATATAAAAAGTACTATATCCCCAAAGTTTACTAACACAAGAAAGAAGTTGTCCCAATTTGTTCAACAAACTTTCTATTATTTTTCGCAGATATTTTACTGGATACTACTTTGCTTTTTGCTAGGTGTATTTTGGGAAAAAACATAAGGCTATATAGGAAATAGAGAACTGAAATTTATTTGTAAATAGTAATTTGTTTGAAATAGGAAATACATTAACATGCTTTAATTTTTAAAATATAAACGTATATACATAGATACACATATAGATATATTGCTAGCAATCCAATTTGGATGTTGTATATTTAGAAATCTCTTTAGCTTACTTTCTCACCTGATTTTTTCTGGAGATAAGTTGCTCAGTTTAAAATACGAAGTAATTTTTAAATTGTCTTTCTGCCTATCAATATTGCTATTGAAAAATCTGAAAACATTCTGATTTATTATTCTTTGTATGAAACAATTTTTGTTACTCCCCTACGAGGCAGCTTGGAGTATTTTTTTTCTTTTTTCTTTCGTTTTATTTATTTATTTAGTTAGTTAGTTACTTGGCCTTTAATGTTCTGAAATGTCAGTCATTTACTCGCGTGGGTCAGCCACCTTACTAGGTACTGGGAGGGTCCTATTAATCTGGAATGTTATCCCTTTAATACTAGGACATGGTCTTAAATCAAGCTTGTCCAACCTGCTGCCCCTGGGCCATATTTGGCCCAGAACGGCTTTGAATGCAGCCCAACAGAAATTTGTAAACTTTCTTAAAACATTATGAAAATTATGCACAGACCTTTTTTTTTAGCTCATTAACTGTCATTAGTGTGGGTATATTTTATGTGTGGCCCAAGAAAATTCTTCCAAAGTGGCCCAGGGAAGCCAAATAATTGGACACAGCTGTCTTAAATTATATTATGTTATACATATTTGTTATGTTGTACATGTTATTCTATATATATAACACCTATTGCTATATAATGTATACAGTATATGTAAACTATAATGCAACTAATAATATCATTGTGTAAATTACTGTTTTTAACAAAGTAGACAAGGAAAGTACCATTAAAAAGTGCTTGTCAGTCCAGGAAATTTCACATTTCCTTCCTTCAGACAAGTTAGGCCAATGCTAACAGTGTCCTCTAAACAGAGTACATTGGTATTTCTTATATTTCCAAAGTATTTTGGCAACAAATTACTGAATTTGACATTGTATTTTAGCATTAGTCCCTTACTATATATAAGCACATATGGGTGGTGAACACACAATGCAATATATAGATGGTGTGTTATAGAATTGTACACTTGAAACCTATATAATTTTATTAACTAATGCTAACCCAATAAATTTAAGAAAAATATATATGTAAAATATGTTTTGTTAACTTTTATTGTGTAGACTATTTCAAATAATATAATGACTGATAACTATTTTAAAAACAGAGGAATTATTTTAAGTTTCAAATGTCAAAGTATTCTAACACCTTACTTTTACAGCAGAATGTGATGTCATTTCTTAAAAATATAGTACTATTTTTCCTAAAGTCAAATGAGGTAGCTCTTCCTTTTCTGTGCTTAAAACATAAATATAAAATCAAATCAAGTAGAGACAGCATGTATTTATAGTTGATCATTTCTACATATATTGAATATGCTGATACAGATTTACAAATCATAGCATTATAACAGGTATGGCTAATAAAAATATATTATATTCATTTTCCATTTTCAACCCCTTATTTCTCCAGATGATCCACCACCTTACCATGACATAAGTGTTCAGGACATAAATATTTGACTCAATTTATGTGATGTTAACAATGAAACCTCAGTCCCTTTCCAGTCTAGTAAGGAGTGGAAGTACAATTCTAATAATATTCCTTTATTAAATAAAATGCTATGTCACATCTTGTGTTTTAAACACATATTTATTTTTAGTTTTCCAAAAGCTAAAACACAATTAGTAATCGTATTACATTTTTTTCTTTAGTCCTTGTTACCTTTCAGTTATTAGAATAATTTGAGAACTAGCATTGACCTTATGCTAAGTTGTTATTCAAGATTGTGTCGTTTCTCTTTGTTTTTAGCATGTAGTGACATGGAGTTCAGAGAGGTGGCAAACAGATTGCGGGACTGGTTCAAGGCCCTTCATGAAAGTGGAAGTCAAAACAAGAAGACGAAAGCATTAATGAGGCCTGAGAGAAGCAGTAAGATTTCTAAATTTGATATGTGCTGTTATCTTTAATGTGAGATTTTATTTCTAATGAATCACTTAGATCCAAGTTTATTCTTCACTTAGATGCTGAACAAAAATCAGAACATTGTTATTACTTCCAAGCACACCCATAATATTTTGCAAGGAAATAACGCATTTGTGACAAATCTCATTGGTAGAAAAGGAATATCCCTCAGAGCATTTAGCTTCCAGTTGACTTGAAAGAGTAGGAATTTTTTTTTCAGTGTTTGGATAGAAGAGGTAAAGAGTAGACCAACACAGAAAATAAAGGTAAGAATTTTGGAGTACTTAGATTTTTAGAGAAAACAATTAGCAATCCCTCCACCCACTCCAGGTTCATCTTTTAATGATTGCTTTGCAGGCATTTCTAATTTGACCTAATTGTGACATTAGACTAAATGGGTATTTTCAATGACACATTACAAATCATATTCAAAAAAGAAAGAAGACATAATAAGAGCCATATAAATCTTATATGATTCTTTCGTCATCTGTATAATCCCCGCAACATGATTTTTTTATTCCTTAGAAATAGGAAATGTAAATTGAAATAGGACTGTTGTAATGACTAATTTTATGAACTTTGCATTTTGTACTTTTTCATTTACAAGGAAATAATTATTGCATATTTAATGCGTGTAATAGAAAGATTGAAACATGAGTTTAATTTCAGGGAGTTTTCAAATAGAAGCATTTACTCTAAAATAGAAGAGAAGGGAGGGCAGTAATCATCAACAGCATCTTGTAACTGACAACCTCCCAAGTGTGCCCCCTTCCTTGCTTATTATGACTCATCCACTCTCATTTTTAATCCTTAAATATTAGTTTCAAACAAAATCATTCATGAAATGGCACAGTCATTCATAGTCTGTATTTCCTAAAATTCTTTCACTTCATTCCGGCTTCTTGCTCAGTACCCAACAGCAGGTGCCTTCCCTCCCACCACAAATAAAAAACATCACCACAGAGCATGCCTCTCTCTATGCTGCCTTTCTTTTCTTTATAGCATATGTCACTATCTGATAGAAAAACATTTACTAGTTTATTTTGTCTCATTTCCAGATAAAAGTAAGCTCTATGAGGCCAGAATTTGTCCACTGAATCCCTGGCTACTAGATATAGCCCTGGCCCATAACAGGGACTCAGTAACAATTTGTTTAATGAATAAGTTAATAAATCTACTTATAAGTTGTTATCTAAAAAATGTCTTGCTTTCAAAAGAGTGATAAAGTAGCTTGCAGCTACTTTTCCATGATTGCCAATCAACACTCGAGTTTCGGGAGAGCAAATCTCTAACAGTAGCAGAATTGAAATAAGAGTCAAGGCTTAATGAAACTGAAATGAGAAGATACTCTACTTCTTTTGTAATGCAATGGACCTTGAATGTGAACTATGGCTTAATAAAGAAAAGTGGAACTTGCTAGCCTCATATACTGGCTATCAAATTAACACTGCTGTATATTTTACATTCATTAAGCATCTTATTATACTGTCCAAAATATCTTCAGGCATGGTTAATACTACGGTTTTTTCCTAGTACTTATTTTATTTTAGTGCACAATAAGATACTAACCTAGTTTTTAATTAACCAAATTGTATCATAGCCATTACATAAAGAATTATATAGCCACTACCAAAGAAGAATTGATTCTTTATCTGAATCTTGGATAGTATAAATATTTCATAGTTAAATGGTTCAGTTGACAAAAACGGTCAATAATGTTATAGCTTTTTAAGAAATTAAGGAGGCAGGTAAAGTTTCCCATATTTTAACAATTTAAATCCACTTTATATAAAGAAAATCAGGCTTCATGGATATGTTTTGTGGATATGGTTTAGAGCTGTCACTGGGAAAGCAATGACCACTGAAAAGCAACTAAGATGGCAAAAAACCTTAAATGTGTTTTATAAGACGGTAAAGAAAATAAAGCTATTTAGCCTCTGATTTTATTATCATTATACCATGAAAGTACTTCTGTTAGACTTTGATCAATAAGTATATGTTGTACCATTATAATCTGTATACCTTGGTATATTTTCTTTTGTTATTTAAATCTCCAAAAATTACAAAACAGAATTACTATACCTAGGTTTCCTTTTTAAATATGGTTGTGATTGTGTGTGTGTGTGTGTTTGTGTGTGTGTGTGTGTGTCCATCTGCTCTTTGAGAAAGAGATTGTGTTAATTTTCTTTTTTGTTTATTTGGAAAGCATCAGGACATCACGATCATATACAAAACCCTCAGATTAACAATCTGACTCAGATTAAGATGTCCTGTTTTTTCTTTCTCCTCAGTCAGAGAAAATGATAGTTACTTATACCCTCAGGGTAAATGAATACATTCTAATTTCTTCACAAAATATTGCTCACTTTATGTCATGCTGTCTTCACATTGAGAGGAAGATTGAATTTGGATTCAGAAGGCTTAAAAACAATGCCTTATTTTAATGCAATTAAGAGCCTTCCAGTTATAGCAGGGAACTTCATCTTTTGAAAACAATGATTTGTGAAGTTAAAAGATAAATGTCCTTTTCTTATTTCAAGTAATACAATGAAAGTTATAAATCAATGCTTCGATTGTTTTTCTAATTATTGAGACATCTTTAACAGGTAAATACAATAATAAAACTGAATTATATACTTCAGTCTTACTAAGGTAGTATCTTAATATTTGGATATCATAATTTTGTAGAAACTATATTTCATATTTAGATAATTAATGTAATCTTACGTGAATTAAGCCTATTACTATAAACTATAAGTAGTAAGTGAAGAATATATTATAATAAAATTGGTTTTTGACATTATGGGGTCCAGGCAAATTATCCAATGGATTTGCTGGGCACCAGACTTTTCGATGAGCCTCCAGTCTTCAGGAACTATATTATTTCAAATTGAGGGAGTTACTGTTAACATTGGAAATTTTGGAATTATTAACAAGTAGGTTGATTCTCACAGGGTATGTAAAATATTGTCAATTTTACTGCATTTTGTTTTCAACAAAATGAATACCTTAATTATAAAATAGGACCATATAACCCTCCTAAAAAAAAAATGACAACAAATATATTTAAAAATCTGTGCAGAAAAATAAAACATAAAATTTTACATTGCATATATACACGTTTATATATATATATATTCAGTCACTTATAGTTTTAGCATTATTTCAATTGAATTTTACTCCACTGCCAGTGGAGTAATACACAACCTGGAATGTGTGCATGATAGGTATCTTAAAAGCATCAAGAAGTGATAGCTAAAACAAAGGAGTAAATATAAATAAAAGGAAATAAAATAACTCAAATACATCACATACCATGAAGTAAAAAATTATTAATCATATATGATTTTCCAATCTTCATTCTCATACACATATTTACATAAAGATTTATTTTAACTTTTATTCCTTTATTGTATTGCAAATATTTTTCTCACTATATCTTTTGATTTCAGAATTCTTAGCTTGTGTTCCCTCAGAAAAATCTCTCTCACAAAACTACTAACCTGGATATTCTTCTAATGTATATGTTTTTGCATTTAAATCTTTAAACCATCTACAGTTATTTAGTGTGAGATAGCATTCTGACAATATATATTTCCTTACTGAACCTTAGCAATTATTTTATCTATATTTATTTTTATGTCTACATTTTCTGTTTGTTTTGTATATATTTTTCCATAGTTTCTTCTGTTACTCATTTCTGAACATAACTGTAATTCTGTTATGTTCTGATACTGTACTTTTTAGGATTTCAGTTTTCTCATGTCTGTTTTATGGCTCAGAATATGTTTCAGATACACTTGTCAGGAATGTGTATTCTGGTATTATTTCTTGGAGAGTTCTATCAATATAAATTATTTTACATTTATTGATGATGTTGTTCTGATCTCCTCTATGCTCACTGTTTTTCTGTCCATTTCTTCTATTGATTATTTATAGAGTAGTATTGAAGTCTTCAGATATAATTGAGAATTTGTCTTTCTTTTAGTTGTATCATTTTTGTTTGTTTCTCATGTATTTTGAGCTTCATTTTAGATATATGTAATTTCAGGGTTCTTATGTCTTCCTTTTGAACTGTTTATCGTTATGTAATGTCCCTTTGTATCTTGGTAACATTCCTTACTCTGAAGTTGAATATATTATTAGTACAGTCAGTTTGGCTTTCTGGCCAGTGGTATTCACATGGTTTAATTTTTCCAACCTGTTAATTTCAACCTACTATGCCATTTTATTTAAAATGGTTTTCTTTAGGATAATCTATAGTTCAATCTTGTTTTTTAATTCAGCCTGACTTTATCTTTGTATTTTAACTGATATGCTTAGATCATTTACATTTAATATAATTATTGATGTGATGTAGTTATAATCTACCTTATTAGTAGTTGTTTTCTATTTTTCCCTCACTATTCAACCCATTTTTTAAATCTTATACTGCCTTATTTTAGACAAATTAAATACTTTTATGATTTCATTTTATCTCTTCTTCTGGTTGATTTTTACCTCCTTTTAAAATATTTTAATGGTTGTCCCAGGATTTACAAGATCCAAATTTAATTTGTTGTAATCTACCTTTAAAATACATTTTGTTATTCCATATTTATTGGAAGGAAATACAACTCTCAATTTATCCCATTTATAAACACAAGGCATTGATAATAAATTTAGATTAGGCATTCTATTATCTTTTAAAAACACATTTAAATAAAAATATAAATTCATATGCATCTTTATTTATGCTCCTTCCAGAATTCTTCAGGGTTTTTTATTTGTTTGTTTGTTCTTTTGGTAAGAGTCCAAGTTTCTGTCTAGTATCGTATTTTTCCTTCATGGAGAATACGTTTTTTAACTTTTCTCATAGCCCACATCTGCTTTAAATAAATTTTCTCTCATTTGTGTTTGTTTAAAAAGTATTGCTTTTCCTTTTACAGAGATATTTTCTCTGGGTAAAGAAATTTGGTTCAAAAGCTTTATATTTTTCTTCAGCATGTTACAGATGCTCCTCCATTGAATTATAGGTATATTCTTTCAGCTGAGAAGTTAGCTGCTATTCTCTTCCTTTATTTCCTCTATAGGAATATATATTTGCTTCTAGCTGCTTGATATATTTTTCTCTGTATCATTGGTTTTGAGCATCTTTTGCCTATGGTGTGTCTGGATTTTGTTTGTTCTTCCCTCCCTTCCCTTCCCTTTCCTTCCCTCCCTTCCCTTCCCCTCCTCTCCCCTCCTCTCTTCCTCTCCTCACCTCCCTTCCTCTCCCCTCCCCTCTCCTTGGTAGGCATTCCTGTTTCGTGTTCTCTAAGATTCTTATCTTTGTGTTGCAGTATTTCACTCATTTTGGAGAATTCTCCATTAACTCTTGAAGTATTTCTTACTCAGGACAGCTGTTTATATTTTGTTTTGCTTTGCTTTTTTTCTTTCCCTTTCCTGTGGACACAGTGTATCCTCAACTGTCCACAGAGTGACTGATTATTATTCTCTCCCCAGTAACATAAGGCTTTGTTTTGTAAGGAATAAAGGAAAGGAAGACGTAGGTGGGCATTCATACCTTTCTCACAGCAGCTTCTGCTTCTCAAGTGGCTTTCTTAAGTCTCTTAACCTGCCCAGGTCTTCCTTGAGAGCACTTACTGAGATAGATATGTGGAATAAAATCCCCTTCCTTTTTTGGCTTCCAGGGTTTATTTACTGTTATGCTAGCCCTCACTCATCTTTATAATTCATTGAAGAGTTTAGCTCAGTTCTCCTCATTAGCTTACATAGTGTTCCATGGCTATACAGGGAAGTAAGTGCTCACGTCCCATCTCCAGAAAAGCACATGCCAGTTTTTAGGTTCAGAAATTATTGCATTGCGCCAGGACACAAAGTACCTGATGGGTTCAAAAAAAGTATTGTTTTGTAGATTTTAATGTTTTTCTTATTTTTAGTGTGGGAGAAATACTTGTTTCAACTTTCTACTCCCTAGAAAGCAGGGAGTCCTTGCCTTCATTCCTAAAGAATATTTTTACTGGATGTAGATTTTTGAAAGTGTTTTCTAAAATATTTTTATTATTATTATTCAAAGATATTATTCAAGACTTAAAGGGCTTTAAAATTTCTGATGAGATGCCAAGCTGTCATTGAATATTGTTAAGTTGTGATGTGTCACTATCCTCCTGCTGATGGGGTGTTTATCTTCAGTTCTTAAGAGTTTGACTAGCAATGATCTTCTTTGTGTATATTTTGCTTGAAGATGGTAGCATTTCTTTAATCTGTATTTGGATATTTAGGCAAAATTTCTACCATTATGTTCTCTAATTATTGTTTCTGCACCATCTTTCTTTTCTCTTCTGGGGCTTCAATTACCTACATATTGCACTCTTTGATTTTATCTAGCAGTTCCCTGAGGCTCTGTTCATTTCTTTCCTTGCTTTCCTTCACATTAAATCATTACAGTTGACATACATTCAAGTTTAATTTTTCCTCTGTAAACTCATATCTGCTGTTGGATCCACCTAGTAATTAAAAATTAATTATAGGCTGCTTCTGTTATTTTGTTCTTGAATTAATTTCTGTTTCTCTACTTATAGTTTCTATCATTGCAATCACTACAAGCACATTTTATTTTTGTTTATTTTTTTCATTAAAGATACCTATTTTTGTTGTCTTAAAATCTTATTTGCTAATTCCGATTAGTTCATCTCAGATTTGTTCTCAATTGATTGTTTTTTCTTTTAAGGATATGTCCCATTTTTTTGGTGCTTCATATGTATCATAATGATGGAAACTGTCCCAGATGTTATGGATATTAAATTATGGGATGCTTTAAAAAATAAATAAATAAATAAATTATGGGATGCTTTATTATGTTACATTAGCCCAATGAGTGGTTTTGTTTGTTTGTTTTACGTTTTGTTATTTTGGGTTTTTTGTTTGTTTGTTTTTAGCACATGAATGATTTTGTTGGGCTCAAAATGAAAACTATATTTCTTGGGTGCCAGCTCTAATCTCAGTTCCGATTTGTAGTCTCTAGTGGAGGTTATTTGAGTCTACACAGTGTGTAAGTGCGGTTGATACCTCTTCAAAATCTAAGCCAGGCAATATTTGGTTTTATGGCTCCTTTCCTTCCTGGATTTCTCTCTCATTTTTCAATGGTTGTACACTGTTTTCTGATATTGGTCTAGAATGTCTGCATTCTTATTTCACCAGTGTCCCTGCTGCCTTTTGCTATGCCAACTCTGTCTGTCCCCACACTACCAAACAGTGAAAAATGGGAATTGACTCCATATAACTCCTTTCCTTGAAATGCACTTTCTACCAGAATCTGCCTGTTTCTTATGCCCCCTTCTCTTTCTGTTGGTTTATTTGTTTGTAATCATGTGCAGCATTTAAAGACTTATGGGTAGTAGTGTCAGTCCCAAAAATGTTACTCAGCCCTTACTGGAGGCAGAATACAAAATAACTATTTAAATGACAAGTTGAAAAGGAGATTTTTATCGTATTTATCTTTGAATCCACAGGGTGTAGGAGCATGTATTGAACCCAATATGGACTAGAATGGTATTTTACTTTTCATTATCTACTCCTGTTTACCCCTTTCTCACCAAATCATACAGTGCTTTTTTGGGTATGGGGTGAATTATAGCAATTTTAAAAATATTAAACCTTCATAACTAAAGACAACTCTTTAGCTATTTTGAATTGGTTTTGCAATCTACATTTTCTGAGTTTTTGCTTTCATTTGACTGATTTTACATCAATTTGTGTTAATCTCATTTAGGCTAATAATATATTTGCTGACTAAGCAAATGCAATTATTAAAATAGGCTTGCTATTTCATAGGATTAGGAAGTGAAAGTGCTATGTGTCTGCATTCTAGAAGTGAATAAACTTACTTTCTGTAATAGCATAAACAATCAGGGAATGTTCAGAGATGTTTTTCAATTATAAAGACTTTGTGTTTGATAGCTTCCGCCTCAATCTCAGATCCTTTGTATTTGCTATTTATTTTGCCTGGAATGCCCTTGTCCTGATTACTCATATTTACACTTTTATATTTCTGCCCAAATATTTTGTTTCTCGAGACAATGAGGTAGGCAAAATTCTAAAGATAGCCCTTGTAAGATTCCTAGGCCCTGGTTATTCCAACAAACACTGCTCTAGGTGCTACTGTGAAGGAATTTCCCTCATGTGTATCAGTGACCCTTAAAATATGGATAAAGAGGTATCTAAAAGAATAAAGATAGCAAAGATACCAAGAGCATTTATGGAGAGAGTTTCTTTAGAAAGAGCTCTGCTATGATTTTATGAATTCTCTAAGAAGAGATGAGGTGCTTCTCTTCACTTCAGATTGAGGGAGGGATTTTAACAGAACCACATAGAGTTTTATATGTGCTTCCAGACCATTGGAGTATGCCCTGAATTTCACCAGGAAAATCTATAAGGCAGAGATAGCTATGAGCTGCTTATTTGTTTGGTGTCAAAGAAAAGGAAAGTTACTGCTCTTTAGGAATTGTATGTCCGGGCAAGAAATATAAGTATGGTAACCATGGGCAATATTTGAGCCATATGAATGATAACCATTGTAAATTCTGCCCAAGAGGGCCATTTGGAATAGCAAGTAAACCCTAACAATAAAATTGGAACTAAGAGGTGATGGCCAGCCAGAGGAAAATGTCACATGTCACAGAAAATACAGTTGAAGTGTGGGTGCTCTGGGAACCTCCTGCTTGCAATTGGTGTCTGAAATAGGGAGGGGGGATGTCTTGTGGGATCTGCACTAACTCAGTAGGTAGTGTCAGAATTGAATTAAATTGTAGGACACTCCATTGTTGTTCGCAGAGAATTAGAGAATTGTTTCCTAAGGAAAACCCACAATACTGGTGTCAGAAGTATTACTTGTCAACAAATGAATTTTCCTTTAAAATAAAAGATGCTTTTTTTCTCATTTTTATTCACTTGAAAAACTAATAAGCTGTTTAGAAAAACCATCACAACAAAGTTCTGTAGGGTTTGCAACATATGTAGAATTAACATGGATGACACTAATTGCAGAAAATGTAGGAGAGTTTAAGTATATATACTCTGGTTAAGTTTCTTACAGCATATGTGAAATGGTATATTATTGGACAGTAGCTGATGACAAGTTAACAATGTATACTGTAAACCAGGCGTGTCCAACCTGCAGCCCAGGATAGCTTTGAATGCAGTCCAACACAAATTTTTAAAACATGAGATATTTTTGAGGCCTTTATTTAGCTCATCAGCTATCATTAACATCAGTGTATTTTATGTGCGGTCCAACACAATTCTTCCAGTATGACCCAGGGAAGCCAAAAGGTTGGACACCACTGCTGTAAACCCTAGGGCAACCACAAAAAATAAAATAAATACAAATTGAAACTATATTAGTTTATTAATGCTGATGTAACTGATTACCACAAAGTTTAGTGGCTGAAGCAACACAAATTTATTATTACACATTTCTGTAAGTCAAAAGTCTAACAAATCTTGCCACACTAAAAGCAGGATGTCTGCAGGATTACAGGCCTTGGTGGGAGTTCTTGGAAAGGATTAATTTCTTTGATCAGTTGGGTCCTTGAAAAAATTTGAGGTTCTTGCAGTTATAGAACTGAGATCTCTAGTTCTTTGCTGAAATCTGTAACCTGAGGAGTAGACTTCGCTTTTCGATACCACCCGCATTCCTAGGTTTCTCTGTCTTCAAAGCCATTTGTGTGTTTGTTCATGTGTGTTGCTTTTATTTCTAAATACGACTGCAAAAACTTCTTCACTTTTAAGATTTTCTGTGACTAGATTGGCCCTATCCAAATAATCTACAATAATCTCCCAATTATAAGGCCATTTGATTAGCAACTCTAATCTGCCATCTTAATTCACATTACATTTGTATTGAATTATATATAGATGACTATATAATAACATCATCCAAGAACTCTCAAACTCGCCAAACAGTATCTTTTGCTCTAAAAGTTTAAAAAAGGACAGGAAAAGGATTTTTTTTAATTTATTTTTTATTTATATATAGCATCAACAGGATCCTATTGAAAAGTATACGTTTAATTTACAATACCAACATAATTTTACTCATAGTCTTTTTCTGTTATCATTCTGAAGACCCTTGTAACACAATTTTGGTATAAATACGTCATCCAAATAACATAAACTCCTTGTTTTTTTTTTTATCTCCAAGACAATATAGTTCATTTTTGAAAAATCCTTACATTATCTAGATGTGACATCAAAGCCTAGTAGGCGTATTGAATAAATTAGCCAAGCAGCATAGTGGCAGAACACAGACCAGCACCCTAAATCCAAGTCACATGCCTTGACATTCTTGATCTAAAGCATTATTACATTTCACCAAATTGATCATTCATCAAACCTGTAGTCTATAAGAATTTAATTGCCTTTTAACATAAAAGGTCATCTCTTAGTTCTATTGTGTCTAAAATTTGTTAACTATCTGTGCAGGTCAGGTTTTCAGAAATATTATTTTATGTATTAGTGTCTGGGTTTTAGAATAAGTTCTCAAAATAGAGCTACAAAAATTAGAAGGTTAGTGATACTTTTCTTTCACACTGTAATGACAAAAATAAGAAGGAAGAATATATTAAAAACTGACAAGGATGTATCATATAAACTGAGCCAAGATAATCTTTAAATTTTTTTTAAAGATTGATGGTCAATCATAGGAAACTCAAACACTTGTGAAGATCTGATATAAAACAGCTCCCAAAACTCTCAGCTGAGCTATGCCAGTTACTTCGATGGTTTCCCAGCTTTCACGCTTGCCCCATGTATTCCGTGTGACAGATTTTGTTTTTCATTTTAAGCAAAATCACAGCATGTCACTTCATGCTTTTAACATTTCAGTCATTCATTGTTCTGAAAAGACCGTCCATGATCGTTTGCGTGAATCTGTTGTCCCTCTGCTGGTTCCCCACCATTTGTCTTTAAAGAGGAACCTCCAGTTGGTGAATCCGTAACTGCTGGCCATGTGCTCACTATGTCCTGGCGTTCTTTCATTATCATCTACATCTGCACCCCTACCACTGAGAGTGAGCCTTCAGGCTTGGGTTGAATCCTAAAGCAGTCTTTGCCCTTGAACTGCATGACTGTACTCTGATTATCTTTCCTATTTTGGCAAAAGTGGGACTAGTTAAAAAGTAGATAAGCAGGTATTCACCTGGAAACCAGATGTCCATCTCTCCTTCTTGCTGATATTTGTCTACTGGGATTCTCTTAGAGTCCCCCAAGCTAAGTTTTGGGAGACAAATCAGTTGATTCCTCCATTTTCAACAAGTAGGTGAAAGAAGAAAATAGTTTCTCTTCGCTAACTCTGAATGCTACTGGAAAGGTATAGCTCCTCTCTCTTCTTCCCATAGCTGTTACTGACAAAGACGGGTTCACCACCGTTAGGCTTCTCCATGGCCCAGGAAATGAGATTGGGAGGGAGGCTGTGGATCAGAGCATACCAGAAATCTCATACCAACAACTCAGTCTCAGAATGGTTTTGTAGAATTTAATGTATTTGTTTTCTGCAGGTTGCTTTCTTCATGTAATCCCTGAGAATATGGCAACTTCTGATAGTAACAAACAGTTGCAATCATATTTTAAGCCATGCTGTTTTAAAAGTAAACTCCAAGAGAATAGGGGCCTATCTACAATTTTATATCCTGTATTTCCAGAACCAAGGTCAGGACCTGGAAAGTAAATAGAAAATGAGCAATTTATGTTTGCCATTGCTTTGTGTGAGTAGAAGAATTCTGTTTTGATTCTACAAACAGTTTTACAAAGAAAAATGTAAACAACAACAACAAAAAATCACTAAATTTCGTTCTCTACACTTTTATGAAAGTGTCACAAATGCCTTTTACCTTATCTCCAGTGTCTACCCTGGTGATGCACAGATAGAAAGCATTGTATTATGTTCAGCATATATTAATACACTCCAAAAATGTGGTAAAATTTTTAATTTTTCAAGTCCAAAATTCTCCTGGCATCAGTACCTATTCAATGTTTAATTCTAAGGATCCTATAATGCTAAAATAGGATTTAAAAATTAAATCCTAAATAACTGTATCTTTATTTGCAATTATTCTTATATCATGTCCTACACAAACCAACTATTATGTTACTTTATTTTGCTTCCTGCTGATGGCAACCTTCAGATTTAACTAACCATTTTCTGTGTTTGCCTTTAGGATTTGATACCAGTATTTTACCAATTTGCAAGGATTCACTGGGCTGGATGTTTAACAGACTTGATACGAACTATGACCTGCTACTGGACCAGTCAGAGCTTGGAAGCATTTACCTTGATAAGAATGAACAGTGTACAAAGGCATTCTTTAATTCTTGTGACACATACAAGGACAGTTTGATATCTAATAATGAATGGTGCTACTGCTTTCAAAGACAGCAAGGTAAAAGATGAGACACCTGTGGGTGCAAATAGTTGACCTGCATGTGAAATTTAATCTATTCCTTCATGATAAAAAAAAAAATTGTACACTATATCCCATTCATTTTGATACATACTTTTCTAGAGTGTTTAATAAAAGAGCAAATAAGCAGCATGTTGAACAATATAATTCTGCTAGGGATGCAAAACATGCTTAATAAAATTAAAAATAGTAATTAATAATTTATATTAATGTACTTTATTTTAGTTTCCAGTATGAACCACCAAGAAGCACATAGAAGAGAACATCAATATTAAAAATAATCATTAAAATTAATTTGCTATTTGCTTTGCCTACAGTGTAAAAATGTTTTTTTTATCACCATACTATAGAGTTTTTAATGTTCTGTTTTGTGATCTTATAAAAGGAGCTGAATGGAACACAGCATTAACCATAAAGTTATTTTTACTCAGCTGATTTTAAATTACTTAGTCTTTCAAATTTTTCAAAATCACTTAGCTTTATAAAAATTCACTAACAAAGAAAGTGTCTTGATTCTCTGGAAGAGGCAAGATAACCTGAAGGTTTGGATGATGCTAATTCTTTATGCATTTTTCTTTATTAAAAATTGTTACTAATGTAAAATTGGAAACATGCTTTCACAATCAAATCAAATGATAATTAAAATTAAGTATGTAAAGGAAATAGATCTGAAAAACTCACATTATGATAAAGTTTGGGGAAAACTAAGGAAACATTAATGTGTCATTCTGATGCTAATTATAAAAACCAAATAAACTGGGATATAGTCTAATGTAACACACTTGCTGTTGTCACTGCATTTTAAAGTTATTTATAGCTAAGAGAATGAAAAAGTTACTTTAAACTCTATTAATGATTCTCAGTCTTTCATATGGAAAACTAACACATTATACAAGGCGTTTTACTATCTCAATTACTTTTTTATATATTAGTAATAGTTTAGTAATTAAGGGTGAAATGATTATCAATACATGGATTAGTAGTGAGTAAACAGCTGGGTTTGTTGAAATAATGAAACTATAAACCATATTAAACAAAGTTTAAAAATTATATTTGCTTTATTAAAATATTCTAAATCATTCCACAGACACACATTGTTGACTTTATTATTACGTATGTGTTTCTAGGTGATCGAAAACTACGTCCTGGTTTTATACTACATTTATATCATTTATCACTTATATAGTGCATCACTATAGTATATAGTGCATCACTATACTATATATTATAGTGATGCACTGTATAACTGATATAACTATACTTATATTATTTAAATAATAAAAATGGAAATGCAGGTAAACTGCCATTAAAAGATACGGCCTTTTATTATAGTGGCAAATGTTATTTTTGTTTTTCATTGAATAGTGCTATGAGAGAATGTTTAAGTGTTTATAAATGAATACTTTAAAAGATTCTGAATAACTCTGAATGTTTCTTCTACGGTAATAAATACTTTCATCTTAAACCATTCCTGGATTTTTCAGTAATATTTGTAGTACTGATTAAAGGTCCCCAAAGAAAAATTTTGTTTTATGTATTTTTCATTTGTTAAGCAGTATTCTTCCAAAGTATTAAACTTGTTATAGTCACATAAATTCTCTGAGATCACTTACTACCTGGTAGAAATAATTTAAATGGTACCCAAACTGGTAAAATGGTTTATGCAAATTCCCAAAAGCTTAAGAGTGTTTGGCTAATTATGTTCATTACTTTAATATGCTAGAAAATGTTATAAAAGCTCAGTGAGGTAACTGACTTATTGAATTAGTCCATTAAGTAATTTCATAAAGAATAACCATTAATTGAAAAACATTATTCAAATGTATTACCTTTTGAAATATGTTTTCCTGTTTAATCACTAAATCACAAATTCTTAAGTTTACCATAGTAAATTAATATAAAAAGTTAAGTTTAACTCAATTTGTTTATTGAATAAATAAAAATTATTATATATTGCATATAGGAACAGTTATTATATCTATATCAATGAGACTTTCCGGACAGACCTAATATATCTGTATACATATATAAAAATATAGAGAAACAATAACTGAGTAGTAATCATCCAGGTTAACCTAAAACTGCAACCAAGACTATAGTTGCATAGTGTTAGAAAATATCTGGAAAATAAGGTAATTGTGTTTTTTAAACAGTGTCTTTCAAAAATATAAAATTAAGTTAAATTCAAAAGTATAATAAATGAGGTCGATAATGTAAAATTTCAAGCAAGTGGAACGATATAGTTTTCCAAGGTGAAAAGCTGTTTTAACTTTAACTAAAATACAAATTTGAGGGAGTTCCCTGATGGTGTAGTGGCTTAAGGCTTCGGCGCTACCCACATACCAAAAAGCAAAAAAAAAACAAATTTATTCCTTTGATTTTTTTAAATCGTGACAATTAAGCAATTAAAATGGATATGATTGTGGTTTGTATAAATTTTTCTAAGTAATCATGAAAAAATGAGTGGGAGGCATATTAATTGAGGATTTTGGTTACCTTAGGAGTTAATAATAACTTATATTCTAAGCCTCTACTCTAAAAAAAGTAAATCAATTATTAGTTGCTATTTCATTTAAAGCCCTGTTATATAAGATCCAGGAACAAAAACAAAAAAACTAACTTTCACTCAGGTCCATCTACTCTTTCGGATATTATATATGTATCTACATATATAGATATAGATATAGATATGTCATTATTTATTACTGAAATGTCCTGCGAAAATATTATTCCCATGTTATGGTTAAGGACTCAATTTATCTTAACTTCACATTAGGGAATAAATGCAGGAACTGGGATTTTAAACTAGAATCTTTGATTTCTGTCTCTAAGTAGTTTTAATTCCATATTCAGAATTTGCAAGGTACAAAATGTCCAAAATGCCATAGAAACATCACTCTGCAACTTGTTGGCAAATTCTGTTCGGTACAGATAGTATCAGCAAGTCATTATTTCGGTCAACAATATGTCCGATATTTTCTCCTCAGGACGACAGTGAAAATAGATGATGTTTTTAGAGGTCATCTATACATTTCATATACAGGAAGTGTCAAATGTGGGTCATGTGTATTGATTTTACAAAAGATGTTTTTCCTCATTAATGAAAAGCCTCGAATAGGGAGAATTCTGTCATTTCGTATTGTGTTGAAAATTATCAATTCCTGGTGTAGATAAAATGTGAATGGCTCACATATAGGGGTTTAAATTTTAAAATTCAGAATGCACAACAGTGAACAATGTTATTTGCAGAAGCAACATTTCAAAATTTAGCCAGTAAAACCTTTTCATTATTTCTTTATTTTTGTTTTCTAGACTAATGTTTGGGGTATTTACTTGTAAACTCGTTGATTAAATTAGAACATACTTTATTAATTTGTGATTCTCATACACTTTTAAGCATATAAAATCAGAATTTTCCAGGACATTTAAACACAATTAGGTAGTAAACAGAGTAGGGGAAATAAATCTTGTGATAGAGATACAGAGCTGCCTTTTACATAATAGGAAAAAATATTTCAAGATCAAACGTATGGTAGTTAAACAGCCTAATCTGTTGTTATTTCTCTTGACATCTTAAAATGTCCTCATATAAAGAGCTTGTAGGATAAGTAATCAGGTTTATTCAGTTTGCTGCTCAAGTAAGAGTCAAATATGCCTTGGATTTTCAGGCAATCCAGTAGTGAACATAAAGAAATACTATTTCTACTTTACAGTAAGTGGCTGTTAACAGTTAGAAGAATTTCCTTCAATATGATATTGAAACTTCAGCTAAAATCTTTCCTCTTGGTTCTAAATGCCATATTTGAAGGGCAGTAAATTTTAAAATGTATATTCTATAAGTCGGTACTATGCAACTTGTTTCCTATTCTGTTTAGCACTTAGTATTAGAGACTCACAAGATTATTGGGAAAAGCAAAGTGGCCAACGGGAGCAATTTAAAAATGAAGTAGAACAACAGGCAATTACTTAGGCATTTCAAAGAAATTGACTTCTCACGTTTTAGAATCTCCAAGGAAAAACATTTTTGGCATTACATATTAAACTATCAAATGTATATTAAGAAACTTTGTCTCATTTCCTTATTCCACTTTACTTACATGAAAATTTAATAACTGGATGTTATGACATTGATAGACTAAAGAATTTTTAAAATTATTTTAATTACTTATACCTTGGCTTTTTCCTAAAAAGTTGTAATACGAAAATAGGTACTAGTTTATCATTTTGCTATTTCACTGGTTTATGATACAGTTTTTGTATAGCAAGTTTTTAGAATATGAAAATAAAATACATTGAACTATTTTCAGATACTATATATGTTATATATAAAATATTTATAATTATATATAGTAAGTCAAACTTTATTGTGTCTATTTAAAATTTTACACTCCTGAAAATGTTCTCTTTTAAGTGTTTGAGTTTAAAAAATAGGTAAACACTTATTTCCAAATCACTGTTTTAAGTTTATTTTTTAAAAGATGACTTATCAGAATTTATTGTATATTATGTCCTTTTTCCAAATTGCATATATACTTGAAACATCTAGGTAAAATAAAAAGGCCAAAGCCTGTCACTGTTATTCAGTATCAAAATTTATAAAGGTATCTCTGATTTAACTTGAAAGAAGCATTGACTTTTTCATATATCACTTTTTTAATGCAAAGCTATTTCTCTATATCATACAAAGAAACTTTTAAGTGAGAGGAAAACATAGTTAAATGTTCAGGTCACATTTCATCATTGGATTTACATTGCTGAGTTTATTGACCTTTTAAAAGTAAATAATAATAACCATTTTCCACCATAGAATAAGTATTTTATACCATTCCCTTTTTTCTTTCACTCAATTCTATCTTTCCGAGGAAAATCAGGCAATCTAATATAAATAATCAGGAAAGTCTGTGTGTTTGTGTGTGTGTGTGTGTGTGTGTGTGTGTGTGTTTACACACACATTTCTACATGAATGTATCTCCTTCCATAGAAAAACTAATATGCAATATGTGTCCTCTAAAGGGACGTGACGACTAACTGAAGTTTGATGACATAGAAATTATACTTTCTTTGTTTAACTGTATTCCTTGAAGTAACATTTTTAATGTCATTGCAGACCCACCTTGCCAGACGGAGCTCAGCAATATTCAGAAGTGGCAAGGGATAAAGAAGCTCCTAGGTGAGTAATAGATCATTCTTTTGAAGCCTTTATTGCTTACATAAATAACCCCAGGGAAACAGCAACATAAAATCAATGTTAATCCAACAAAGATAGACTACACTGAATTGCAGTAACAAACTTTATGAAGTTTTGAAAGCCATTAACTTATTTTTATTATCTTACCTATTGAAAGATATTATGTCTGCTTTGTTACCCAAATATAATACTCAATTTGAGAGTTATTAAGTAAAAAAGAGTGTTAAACAATGCTAAAGTTAAAGCATCAGCAGAAACTTCAGTTATAATTTTATGGTTAACAACTCGAGAATTGATTTTATATACACATGCACACGCACATGCACAGAGAGAGAGAGAGAGATGGATGGATGGATGGATGGATGGATGGGGTGAAAGCCTCCTCTGAGTATCTCAAGAAAATTTGAACACACTTTGTTTTTCATTAGCCCCTTTTACTAACTTACTTTTAGTAAGTACACGTATGTATTAGGGAGATAGATAGATAAATAGATGACAGATAATTACAAATTTCACCCAAAACTATCAGATTATTAAATGGTTATGTATGATTATTTTATTTATTTCTAGAAACATAAAATTTTTAAATAAATTTTTGGAACAATTTTAGATTCAATAAAAATTTATAAAGAGAGTATGTACTTTCCATATATCCTTCAACCAGATTCACTTAAAAGTTACCATCTTACCATATATCAAATAACCATTGTATATTTGTCAATTCTAAATAATTAATATTGCTATAATCCTATTAACTGAGCCTCAGACTTTATTTGGACTTCAGTAGTTTTTCCACTGATGTATTTTTTTCTACTTTATGAACCAATTCAGAACAGCATGTATGTGATTCTTTTTATGTGTATTAATACCCTTGTTTATTGGTGGCATGAAATTTTGTGATGTTTTGAATCTGATTAATCTGATTAGTACATTAAGATATGCTGTTATTTTCATAATATTGTATGTTTAAATGAGAACTTTTTTTATTACTTCAAAATCCTTGATTCAAAATTAAAAGATTCATTTTTTTGTGTGTGATAAAGCATTTTTAGATGTGAAGCATTACTAGTCAGAAGCTACAATGTGTCATGTTTCTCTTAACTCTTACAGAACACATGCCATATTACAACTCACAAAGGGCAATAATGCCTTCATGTATTTGTTTGTTTTTTTCAACAAATCAAAGTTTAAACATGTAAAATGTTCAACTAAAAATTATTTTAGACTTGACCAAGGTTTGCTAGTGACAAAAATATATTAAAATTCAGGCTTGGTTATTTGAAGTTACAAAAAATTGAAAACATATTTAAATGCCAATTAGGAAGGAGTCAACTTTATTCTTACATAATAAAAATGAAAATCATTATTACAGAGTACTGAATGTCTTAAATATTTCTTCTAATTTGAATAGGGTAATGATACTTCTCTGAAAATTGATCAGTTATTATATAGAAGTAATGTATCATACGTTTTGATTTAAAACTTAAGTCTTGGCTCATGTGTGAAGTTCAAGCATAATTCTTAATGCTCTCTTTAATTTTCTAAGTGTACTGGTATAAAAGGTAAATGGTCACACTAACTGTACATCCTCATATTTTTATGTCAAATTTGTCAAATCAGAGAAGTTTTTTAAAGAAGCAGAGTTAATAATCTTGAAATTTTTTCTTATTTTTGCTGGCCTGAAATCCACAGAAGTTGTTCTCAAGTTTCCACATTGGTGATATTCTGTCTACCTCAATGAAAGACTAGTAATCAAAACGTTCAAACAAAATGTAACTTTTAAATTAAGTTACTCATGTATCAGAATTTTAAAATTCTTTAAAAGGGGAAATATGACTCTATGTGGTTATAAGACTAAATGAATAGTCTTGAGTTTTGTCAGTTTATTGTGTGTTTTTTTTTCTTTCACCAAATAACTATTGTGTGTCTAGTCACTGAAAAAAAGAGTGGTTAGAAAAGACAAGAAAATGTTCTAATGTCCTAAGGCTTACATTGTCGTGTTGAAGTATTTATTGAAGAATGTGCATTCACTTCTAAGTTATTAATTGAACATTTATCTTTAGCAATGTGCCAAGTACTATATTAGATATTATAGATAGGAAAATGAATATCTACTTTTGTCACTAAACTGAGTTTAAGGGTTGTTACTATAACAATGAAAACCAAGAGAACCCCAAATTCCCACCATAGAGGATATCACAGTGTAGTGGTGAAAACGTGCAATGACAGACTACACACACACACACACACACGCACACAAACACACATGATAGAAAAGGTGTATCATAAATCCTCCAGCTTAAGAAAAGTTTTATATTGGGTGACAGGGTTGGGGGTGGCAGGGTGGGGGGTGGGTGTCACATTTAAGTCTTAAATTGGAAGAGGGAGAAAAAGATGGAAATTCTAGATGAAAAAAAGATGTATACAGAGATGAAGCAGTTTGAAAAGAGCTTAATGTAAGAAGAACCCAGAACGTATGAAGGAAAATTTTGGAAAACGACAATAGAAATTTAGCAGTGATGAGACTGTGGAGGCTCTGGTATGCCATTCTAAGTGGTCTGGATGACTTAATATGTGTGCCGTTAATCAGATTTCAATTCTGTATTTCAACTCTCAAAACGGTACCCTTTGTAGTCAGAAATAGAAAAATAGTAAATTTGCTTATGAAAGGAAATTAAGCAGTTCATTATGACAGTGGCCAGCTTCCTAGCCTGGAGTGGGAACTCCATATATGTGTCTAGAGTGAATTAATGCATAACTGATGACTATCAAAAGGGAATACAGCTTGTTCATTGTGTATGTGTTTCACAGGGCAGTACATCCCCCTATGCGATGAAGATGGTTACTACAAGCCAACACAATGCCATAGCAGTGTTGGGCAGTGCTGGTGTGTTGATAGATATGGAAATGAAGTCATGGGATCCAGAACAAATGGTGTTGCAGGTTGTGGTAAGGACAATTATACTTCATGTCTCAAACACAGGATAAGTACTAAGAGCCTCATTCATTAGTTCAAGTGTTTATTGAGAATGTACTCTATGCAAAGGCTATAGAAATGTGTGAGGGAGTGACAAAGGACTCACTCCTAGCATATTAAAAACTTGTATAAATAATAAATGGAATTGCATAATTTAGATATTTTAAAGGATAATGATTAAAAGGTGGACTCCTTTTCCTCCTGGCTTTTTCTGAGGAAAGGCAAACCTTTGTCATCCATTCTATTCCAAGTCGGCTAACCCTAGTGCGTACCATATATATATATATATGGTGTGCTTTTTTCTGTACACCTTTGGAGAAGTTGACTTATGAAGTATGTAGACTCACCACCACCAACAAGAAAAAACTATTAAAATAAGTGTCCATAAATTCCACCTATATGAATTTGTTTCCTTAAGTTAGGGTGAGAAAAAGATAGTTTATTTGAATGCTCATTATGATTAATACACTAAGTCTTTTTATGAGCATGCATTTTTATGTATCAACCTAAAAATTAATATTACAATTAAGTCGAGCATCATATACATGCATTTTAAAGTATTAAATGTGGCATATTTATTGTTTCATAAAATATTTTTCTAGATTGCAAGTTTCAAATCAGTATTTTTGTTTATTCTATGGAGAGTTTTCACTACATACACACAGAAACACATGCACACTCATACACACATATGCTAGGAATTAATGGATTGTGTTTCAACTAATATAAATGACCAAAAATGAAAAAAAAAAAAAAAAAACTTTGTCAGTGTTATATTTTAGAAAATGTTTGCTTGTTTCCTTTATGTCATTTTTAAAATAACAGACTGCTTTAGAAATATAAAAGCAATCTTATTTAATGCTTACATGCTTATTCTGCATTTATTTAGTCTGTAAGATATTTAATATCTTGGTTCTGGTTTTATGGCCAATGTTATTAGATTTAAGTAGGACGAATACTCAATAACTACCTAACGAGATTTTAACATGTATAGAACATGTCTTTGTGATATGTAGCTTAAACTGTTGCATTATTAATTACTTCAGTTATCAGTGATATCAATGGTAGAAAAATAATTTTAATTATGTGGTAAATAAAAATTATGTAGAGATAAATTCAATACATGAACAGGGAAATAGTTTTGTGAATATGACTGGAGTTTTCATAGCATATTGAAATTATTAAGAAAATACATGATGTAAGAGAATAGAAATGTTTATTCACATAACATGAATTTTAGTGTGTTGTGTTATGAAATAAATCAATATTAAATAATGGATTACATTAATAGGATGTATTAGATTAGCTATCAGAAAATTATAAGACTAATGCATTAGAAAGGGTAGAAAATAAACACACTAACACTAGAGAAGTTAAAAAATAAATACATATTTAATAATATGTGTATTATTATCTCCATAAATAGTAATGTACATATTTCTAAATATATTTTAAAATACCGACTAGCTATGTTAGTTTTCCTACTGCTTATTGTAACAAATTTCCACAATCATAGTGGCTTAAACCACACAAATTTATTATTTTACATTTCTATATGTCAGAAGTCCAACATTGGTTTCCTTATGATAAACACCAGACTATCTTCAGGGCTGCATTCCCACTGGAGGTTTTAGAGAAGTCTGTTCCCTTGCTTTTCCCACCTTGTAGAGGCTGCTCACATTCCTTATCCAACGGACCCTTTCCTCCATCTTGAAAGTTAGCAACATCGCATCTCTCAGATCATTCTTCTGTAATCATATCTTCCTCCACCTCTATTTGGGAAAGGTTTTTTTTTTTTTATTTTTAAAGTCACAAGTGAGCATCCAGGCCCAACCAAATAACCCAGCATTGTCTCCTCATGTTAAGGTCCTCAATTTAATCACATCTGCAAAGTCCCTTGTACCGTATAAGGTCACATATTTGCAGGTTGCAGTGATTAAGAAGTGAAGAACTTTAACAGGCAATCATTCTGCTTAACATAGTAATATAATGGAAGAAAATTTTAATTCTTTGTAAGATTCAAACTTTTACCTGGGCTCTATAAAAACTGGGCTGAGATCAATATTGACTGGACTAGAAATCTTACATATCGTATCTCAGCAAGGATAATGCTTTTTAGCACATAAATTTTAGCAAATGACAGAGAATGGACTTTTCCTTATCTTTGCCAAGTAAGCTAAAGAGCAAATTAAAATTTTATTAATTTCCTTAATTTTCGTGAGAATTTTATCTCCCTCAGAAATTATCCCACTACAGAGTCGGATAACATTAATGTTTACTTTTTCTCCTAAGCTATTGATTTTGAGATCTCTGGAGATTTTCCAAGTGGTGATTTCCATGAATGGACTGATGATGAGGATGATGAAGATGATATTATAAATGATGAAGATGAAATTGAAGATGACGATGAAGATGAAGGAGATGATGATGATGGTGGTGATGATCATGATGGGTACATTTGATTGATAGAAGCTAAGATTAATAAATTTTACATTTTTATTATTTACAAAGTGATAGCCTATTGAGAATTACCTTTATGCCCCCCCAAAAAAGATGCTAAAACTCACATATATTTTCTATAATTATTTCAAATATTGCAGTTAAAGTCATGAAACTTTATGTTTAAATAAGAATAATTTACTTTGAGTTTTTATATACCTTAGAGAAAAAGAAAATTCATATGGAGTCTAGCCAGATAAAAGGAAATTATAAACAAATTTTCATAAGAACTAACTGTACATCTCCCACAAACAAAACAACAACCAGTGCTTGAGGATATAAGTGTTATTTTTCTGAGAGATATTCTAAGTTAAGTGTACAATAATTTATTGGTGACCTGGGTCCCAAGGATTTTATGAAAATTTGCATGACCTTAATTGCAGTTCCAAAGGAGCATTTTCCCAAACCTAGAGTGTGCCAGAGATGAGTGAAAGGATATCACACAGGGTAAGAAAAATAAAGTGAGAATTGACAGTCCTCCATTGTATTCATATTTATAATGATGTTTTTAATTTTGGAATTATTCTGATAGGATATTTTATGAAATGGCAAGTATGGAAAACCATGGATTCTGAAAGTTAAAAACTTAGTTATCCTTTCTAATTTTTATTTTAACTTGGATAGCAGTCCCATGTAGATATTTTTATATTCTTATACAGCATGATTTCTTTACCTTTTCACATTTCTTTATCTTTCTGACCAGCTAGTTAAGGTACAGAATTTAAAGTAGGAAGACAAAGGGAAAGATTCATTTGAAGCCTATTTTCCCACACAGTTTGTCATTTTTCTCAATGTCAAATGTACAAATCTTAGTTCTTATTTTATTTCCTACTTTAGATAAAAATTTGCATTTCTCTAAGAATTATACCATTTTTGTTACTAGTGTCAAAACTTAGAGAACATATTGTATGGTGCCTTGCAAAATAGAAATAGAAAGGTTTTAGCATGCATACCAATATAGGATATTAGGCAATATATAAGCACACCTAATTAACAAATTAATACCAGTAAAGGTACTGCTGCTGGAATGAAGAAAATGGAGTATGTTTCTTCTTTCTTTTTCCTATTGTTACATAATTGCCATGTGGACTTGTTTATGATTATTGTGTAGAGTAGCGTTTAAGATTTAATATAACAAAAATCAATTGCTATATTTAAGTTAGCATGTTAATTGATTGTGTAGACATTTTGGCACACGATCACTTTTAAGTATGTCAGACCTATCATTTTGTGCCCATGATAAAAATGCAAAAAACCTGTTGAATATTCACCTCGGTATTATAATTTAAACAGTGGGTCAACTGGTTTCCCGTTACACAATTCATTGAAAGTAAAAGTGGTGGGTTATTTCCATTTGATTAATACACACTAAAAAAGAAAGTTTAATGTTCACTTTATGTAATATTTACAGTATAATACATTTTCTTTTTTACTGTTTATGTATAGTTTACAAAATAAAAAATCTTATAACCAAATTAAACTGTTCCTTAATGATTTCTGGGGTTTAAAGACTAACACAAAGGCCTCTTAATCTATCCCTTGATTTTAAAAATGAATATTTCACAAGCCAGCTAAGAAAGTTTTTGAAAAGTTCTGAATTTAAAATTCAGAGCTCTTAGTATCTTCTACCCATATTAAAAATGGATTTTTTTTCATTTGTCATAGTGTTGCTAAGTAGATCTTTTCCTTTGTTGAGCTAAGGTATTTTTAAACCTACTTTTGTGGTATTATATTTAACAAGTTTAGGTAAATTTCTATAGTAACAGCATTTTTGAAGAGTGGTAGGAAAACCTTATCTATTTTAACAAATGTATGGAAATCATAATATATGATACAAAGTGTCAAATGATTATAATAAGACAATCAATTCTACAAAGTGGTTAGCAAATGAATTTAAAGTATAATAGCAAATATGGTCATCTGAAGTTAAGCTATTTTTTAAAGAATCAGGCTCTGAAGAAAGCAACCATTTCAAAAGTAAGTATAACAGTTGAAAATATTTACATTATGAAACTTTATGTAAAGTATATATATACAATTTATATTTGTATATTTGTGTATAAAACTATTTGTTATGTATATTACATCTATTTATTATTTAATTTTTTGTAGATTTGGATTCAATACAATTTTTCTTATTTATTTATCTATTCCAAAGATATCACTATTGAGCACCTAATATAACTCAGGCACTATTCTAGGTACTACAGATTCACAGGTGAGGAAAATAATTATGAAGTTACTATTCTAGTGTAGAAGATAGGCAATACACTTATCTCTAGCCCATAACATAATGTAGTTTTATTACCATTGGGAAAAAAATCAAACACAGCTATTTCCTAGATTTGATTTGAATAATAAACAATGTATTTTGAAACTTAATAAGAATCCTTGATACAAACTCAAAATTTTAAAAGAGCTTTTTTGATTGAAAAGAATCAAACTACCCTAACAATTTGTTCTTTCTTAAGTTGAATTCTGATGCATAGGCATGAAATCATACTCTGTGATATATTAATACTTCAAGCCTTGTTTCTCTAGTATTGATCATAGGAGCCACACATGTAAGTTAAAAATTATAAGAAAGTCTGCATCACAACAAATTAAAATTTAAACTCAAAGAGGAAAAGAGTAGAAATACACAAATAAATAGCAAAAGGTCCTGGCATGTCTAAAATCTAATATAGATATTTTTGAATTACTTCTCTTGTGAATATCTAGCATGATAATTTAGATATGCTACTTAATACTACTGGGGAAAGAAGCTAAATTAAAAACAAACATGCAACATTTTAATACTTATTGAAAGGACTCATGGCATAAGGCAAACCTTATATTTCTATAAGTCTTTTAATAGAATAAAGTCAATTGAACCAGTATATCCAAATCATTAGAATTTCCTAATTAATTAGTAGAACAGATACCGAGTACTTTATTCTCTGTATAAATATTTACATAGTTCTATTTTATATGAAGCTAAAGAAGATGTGAAAAGTACTTATAAACATTGATCCATATGGCCTGATCATAATTTACTTGAAGTGGTTTCAGAGTTTCATAAATAATCACTTGCTTTGACACAAACACGTGACTGTATGCAGTAGGTCATTCAGTGCCCCATATTTAGTCTACTTTGCAGGATCCCTAATAGCTGAGGAAAAAATGGAGAAAGCAAATCTGACCAAACAGAATTATCATCATAAATGAGTTTGTTTTCTCTGATAAATAAAATCATGCTTGTGCACAAACACACAGATACACACATTTAGTTCCATTTTTGTCTTTGATTTTAAAGAAAATGGCTAGGTCAATTTATTCTGTTCTCTCTTCTGTATGATGAATGAAATGTACTAGATCGTATCATAGATTTCTCAGGTGAAGTAAGAAAACACAAAAATTGAGAATATCGACAGTGGTACAGATATGAAAATAACTGATAATATGATTTTCCTGTAGTTTATCCTTTTCAACATTATTTCAAACCTAATAGCTGATAATAGTGGTTTATATAATGAAAAAAGGCATTTTCATTCACCTTGGTGCACATTTTCATCTGAAAAGCTAATAATATTAGCTTTTTACTTCCATGTCTTAAAAGTATTGCATGAATTTTAACAGCTTCATGAAATTAGTCAGTGGCTATGTCAATAAACAGAAAACATCTTAAGCATTATCTTTATACAATACGTAACTCATCCTTCTTGGGTCAAGTCAATTTGGAATAGTCTTTTGAAATAACCAGTATTTTCTCTCTTTAGTTGTATGAATTCCTGCCATCTCTGTACTACCTAATGTCTCTTTTACTTATGTGCTATAAACCTCAACAAAAATCTTAACAATTAAAATTAACATAAATCAGTACATCATGAAACATGATTTAAAATGACAAAATGAAAAATCATAGGCGAAAAAGATAAAAATTTCATTAACGTGTACACCCAACATAACCATATTCAACTCTTTCAAAGACATCCTTTGGAAATTTATATTTAATGTACTTTTAATGATAAATCACCCTCTTATCTTTAAATGCGTAAATACATACATGCACATACCTAGGTTTGAAGTCTATATATTTGTCTCATTGATTAAATGTAATTATCCTAGAGGATTGGCATGAACGTTATATGAAAACACATTTAAAGTAGAAGCATCGTGTCTGTCATAGGTAATAGAAGGTGCCCATTAAATGCTCATTTTTTCTTCCAAGTCTTTAAAATGGGTTAGCAATATATATTGTACTGAAGTTTTCAAAATATACTAACAAAAATTAGCTTTTCCTTTTAAAGCTTTATCCACATCCATACAAAAAACTTCCTCAGTTTATAATATCTTTATAAACTAAATGGTGGTGGGGGTGATAAATAGTGCTTACATGACAAAGTCATTGTTAGAACAATAATGAATTAATACGTGATGTCTGGAACACAGTAAATACTAAATAAAGGCAATTATTATCATTATTATATATTATTATGGCATCACAAAGTCACATAATGAAATTAAAAAATAAAATCCCAAATCCAAATGTCCTAGCTACTTGGCTTCCTAAGTATTTCTTCATGTCTGAGTAAGTCTTTTGTAAGAGTATTATTAACTAGTATTTGTGAACGTTTACTGTATATTCCACATGTAAATACTAAGTACGTGAAGTCCATAGTAAGCTAGGAGAAGGGCAGAAGTAGTTTGTTATATTAGAGGTGAAGTATCATAGCCGTCACTAGTACTCAACATGACCAGTTCTCCTCTCCTCTCCTTGTGCACATGAGGCATGAGGCATTTTTGTTTTGTTTTTTTACACAGTCAAGTTGGGCCCACGTGACCAGTTCTGATCAATAGACAGTGAGCTGAAGTAACACTTCTGGTGTTTGACAGGGCAAGCGTCATCTACGTTACAGGCAGTAATAGAGGATGACTTTATTCCATATTTCCCATTTCCACTGGTCACTGTCATGCTACTTCCAAATTTCAGTCTGCAAGAACTATAAAACAGTAATGCCTTATTCTTATGCAACATACACCATCGTTTAAAAGCATGTCAAATCCCTCTAACATGAAGCAGATCATGGATAAATTAGTTCAGTTGCTAAATGAAATATCTTTGTAGAATGGTACAGGAAATGTAGTGTCTGGAGTCTGAATTCCTGAGCTCAATCTGGTACTGTTTTGTCATAGTTGGCAAACTATTAGCTTTGCTGTAGTTCAGTTTCTTCACTTGCAAAATAATGTTAGAATTTACCTCTTAAAGTTATTATGCAACTTCAGTGAGAACCCTAGTTAAATAACCTTGCTCAAAAAAAAAAAAAAAAATACCTAAAACAAAAGAGTATGCAGGGAATTAAAAATTGTGGATACTACGACCTGACTACCAGATCTCAAATCCTGGCACTGATTGTGTGACTTCAGCCAAGTTACTTAACATCTCTGGGCTCAGTTTTCTGATCAGTGAAATAGGTATGGTATTTTCACCTCATAGGTTGTGAGGGAGGATTCCAAGTTGTAATACTTTTAAAAGTACTTAGAACAGTGTTTGGGACTTAGTAAGCACTAAATATCATTAAGAAGAAGGAAAAGAAAACAGTAAAATCGATATACTGTCTACTATTTTTAGATCCATTCATTTTTGTTTTAAGATGGGAGTACAAAAATTGTTATTCTTGTTTCCTCTAGTTCAGAAAAATGTGGTGAACTCTGAAAGTCACCAGAACATCAGTGTAGAAACTAAATCCCAAAGTTGGGTAGCATCAACTCCATGCAGTCCAATTTTAACTTGCTTTTGATTCCTTATAAATGTTCCCTCTTAAAATGTACTTTCTATTTAAGAACTAACCTTTCAAAACATTGATTGAAAGTTTAAGATGTCCTATCCAAAAGAGTGATGTGTTTATAGAAATTTCTCAATATAGATTTATCTTCATTGTCACTCTAAATGTGCCTTTAATTGCGATATTAAATATTACCAAGTTTTATTTTAGTTTTTTTAGTTTTTTTAGTCCCTTTAAGGTGAAATTCATAAATTCCAATCTTGAAAGATAACTAATAACTACATACTATATAAATCTGTTTCAGGACTTAGTAGAGGTGGTGGAATGTGTCGTTTTGAATTTATTAGATTAAAAAAATTCTGTGAGTAGCAGTACTTATATTTTAAATATAATTTAGCTTTTGTCTGGAGAAGCAAAATTAGAGATGGAACAGTGAGAAGTGTGGATAGGGCAATGTGACATTCTCAGTGTCAAAAACAGTATGAATCTGTGACACGAAACATTTTACATTTGTCTAAAATTTGAACATTCTTATTTTCATGCACACACACACACACACACACACAGAGAGAGAGAGAGAGAGAGAGAGAGAGAGAGAGAGCCAAAAATGTGTATACACATTTTAAGAAAGGGAAAAACTGTATTAAAATAATATGTATCATAACAAAAGATGAATAAAAGTCACGTTTGACTTCTGCAATTATAAGAGGTGCTCAAAGTGGTTACCATCAGTATTCTTGTAATGCATAGATGACATCTAACATCTCTTAAAATGTGTACATATATTTTTTGGCACCCCCAGTAGATATTGGTATGAAAATAGACCATTATTGATAAGCTATTTCTTAGTTTTCTTTAGCCAGATACACTTTTTCCTGATATGACATGTAAAATTTTAACATTTTTCTCTTTTAGGATAATGTGTTCCAGGTGCTCATCATTTCACTCCAAACAACAGGTACTTTTTCCTGAACTAATGTGATTATCTGGAAAAATAAATTAAAGGTGATAGGAAAATATCCTTTAGTGTAAGATATCCTTGTAGGGAAATGAGCAAATTAAAGCATCTAATACGGGCCTCACATTCTACTTATACAGTAAAGTGACAACAAAATAAGTTGTATATATGTTTTATTTGGCCACAAAACTCAATATATTATTTTGTCTCGGGGTTGGTCCTGTCAGTCATGTGATTCATAGACTATTGGGACTACTGATTTATTAATTAAAATGTATTTTTGACATCAGCTTCATGATTGCAGGAGCAAGGAGTGCCTACTTCAATCTCAATTGAGTTTCTAAAATTTGTGATTATTTAAATAAATGTTTATTTCTGGGTCAGTGTATCTGGTCTTATTTTTACTAAGACTTCTGAAGGGACCACTAGTTAAAATGAACCTGCATTCTGGTCATTTACAGTGATGAGGAACTGAAGAAACTTAATGAGGTTAAGCAAGTTCTACAGTAATTTTTTCATACACTTGGCATTTATCAATTTAACATTGGAAGTATTCAATGGCCATGCAGGTACGAAGGCTGTCCAGAAAAATTCCAGCCACAAGTGCCTCTATTTTTCATGTTACATTGCTGGATACTTTCCAGATAGCCCTCGTATTTTTAACTTGAATCCTTCATGCTTCTAGGCAGGTGTAAATAAACAGCTCTTGACGAGTTAGGGACCCTCATCATTCACCCACCAATTTCATAGACCTTTACAAGATCTATCTCTTCTGTTTGGAGGAATTCTCATTTATTTTTTAATCCCATCTTAGGAAGAAAATTATGAACCCTAGGGTATCAAGGAAATTTTAGCAAATATCTCTGAAGCATGTTTAGTGGGTACGAAACTACTGCCAATAGTTGCTAGTTGTTGTTTATAATTACCTGTAATAGAAAGTAACTTCACGACCAGCGTTGGCTGGATAATAACTTATTCTCTAGTGTGATTATGGAACAGTTGTGCCAGAATCTGGTCCAGAATCTTGCAAGATAAAAACACAATTGATATAGCAGCTCAGCTGTATTCTTCCCCAGGTGGCTGCATCTTGAGCCTCTTTAATGCCAGGAAAAACACTGTCGTGTCTTATCAGCAAAAACATTCTCACACTGCTCATGTAGGGCCTCAGGCAGGTGAATTTTAGCTCTGGATTTTGATAGGGCTCCATTCAAAACGCTGCTCATCTGAAACATGGTCTGGGATATACTGTAAGGGAAGGTTGTTCAGTGTTTTGAAATATCACTGCCTCTATTTTATTTGTCTGTGCTGAAGAGGGGGGAAACAAAAGATAAGTCCAAAATGAAAATTAAATTTCTAGAATAGATGTTGTATGCTATTTCAGTAGCCCCCTATTAAAAATATGGCATCTCTACTAATCACTTTCAAAAGTCATTCCTATGGCATTATTTATGCAACACTTCCAGATTTATAATGCCAATCTTTCGTGTCTCCCATTTATTTTGACTCCTCTTTCTGACTTGTGGAAATAAAAAGCATACATTAAAGGAGAGAAAACACAAGTCAGTCCATTTTACACTCGCTAGTACCCTGACAAGAAGAGGTTAATATTAATAATACAGTCTATCTGGAGAAATTGTATTGGATATTCATGATCCTTGTAGGCACTGTACCCCAATAGTGTATGTTAAAAAGTCAACCTAGGGAATTTAAAGATCTGATTGGCTTTATTAAGCTTGTGATGAATCAAGCAGAGCCCCATCTAGCCTCTAGAAGGGTACTCCAAGCAATTGTACTAAATGGAAGGTTTTTATAGGAAGAAGGGTGGGACAAGGGAAGATCTTTTCTAGTAACAAAAGAAAAAGGATTTTTTTAGACCAGGACAAATTTTGTGAGGGGAAGGGATTGGCAAGGGTTTTATCATGCAGATTACTTCTTTCTGGAGGAAGCAGAGTGTTAGACAGGGCTCCTGTAGAAGGTTACCTTATCAGTGCTTAATTCCAGAAAATTCCAGACTGGTTGATTAAGATTTTATTCATATTTCTAGGAAAGAATAAAACAACAATTAGGTTAGGTATTAGATCTAGATTTGCCATTGTGGGTTTAGCACAAGTAATGTCATTTTGGGCCTGTGGTTTCCTCTTTAGCACATACCCTTGTATATCTTTAAACAAATGGCCATTATAAATGGAACTCTTTGTGCAGAATAAGTGCCATTAAACATCAAGTATTCCTGGAAAGGGTAAATGCAAGGGATTCAGTGAATAGCGACATCCCTTAAAGAGAAAGAGTATGTAGCTGAGTCCCCCCACTCCCCCGTGGGGCCAGAGATAAACAACGAAGGGAAGTATAGGTTGTAGCCTGAGTTCAAAAACTCATGCCCTCCAGAGCTAGCATGTTAGCTGGTCTTCTTTTTCTTGTTTTAACTTTAACCAAAATATGGCCCTAGTTATTCCATGAAGGAAAAAAAAATCACCTTTTTCTGGCATGATTCATTCGACCATGCATCTTTAACCTGGTTATTCTGTTATACTAGACACAATTCAGGGCAAATAAAATTGTGAAATTTATCCTTAAATCAGCCACCACCCACTTCTTGCCACTACCACATAGCACCGTAGTTCAGGTTTGCTGGTCAGGGGAGGCCTTGATTTCAGAAGCTACAGCAACTTTAACCACCCCTTTGCCTTTCTTTTCATTAGCAGATAGTAAAAATAACTAAAGACTATTCTGTTTTGTGGTAATGTACAATGTTAAGGCCTCCATGTGGATATGTGCAGCTGTCAGCAAAATAATCTGTTGTTCTATGTCATACAGCTGTTACACGCTGATTCATTATTATCCTTCAAGTTCCAGCTCTCTCAGAAAGCTGAAGCTTAACATATTTCTCTCTCATTTACCTATATCCTCTCTCTCTTCTACTTCTTTATCCAAAGCATGTGTGTGCACACATGCATTCACACACACACACATACCCTATTTCTTATACCCACAAACACTAACAAGAAAGAAAATACCCAAACCTTTACTCTTATTTAATCAGAGAACTTACTTTGAAACACGCTTGAGTTGCCATCCCTTCTCACACAACATGCATAATGAGCAAACATATAGAATATAATTGCACTTGGAAAGTTGTTTATCCATTTTAACATGTTAAAAACTAATTATGCTGTAGGTTCTATCAAAGTCGTGCTGCTGCTACTGCTGGAGTCTTTAACGCTGTCTTCCTTGCATGAACAGACCAGAGATAAATTGCCGCTGCCGTGCAAGCACATTAATTTCTAATGTAAGAGGAAGTTTCTTTTTTGACAGAAGTGAGCTTACAGTCCAAGCTTTACCACCTGCTTAATCATAAAAGCATATGGTGTGATATAATTGAGTTCTAAGTTAACTCCTTTATAAAATTAATAACTAAGTGATTGGGTATTAAAGTGAAACACTGAGAGGTTATTTTATAGTCCTACATAAATGCCTATGAACTAAAACTATTGGTAAATTACAATTTATTTTTCTTAAGTGTGCCTACCGAAGAACAGCCAGTATTTTCTTTTTATCCTAGTCCCTTTTGAACATTTTAATGCACCATGTTTCTACTCACACATGGTAGGCAACCAGTCACATGGACGGTAGGTTTTCCCTTAGAACCCCCATACTTGCACCCTTCTAACCTATTTTTCATCATGCTGATGGATGCAAATGGGGCTAGTCCCGTGCCTCAGTCAGACTACATTTTGACCTGTCATTTAGCTTTCTGCGTCCTTTGGCTTTCCGTTTTGCTTATTCCTCTCTCTTCCCACCTTGCTGATAAGCTCCACGAGCCAAGCCAAACTACCCCTGACTTTTACCGGAGACAGGCTAACCAGATCTTTTAAAATGTGGAAAATATATTTTAAATAGTCTCTTTAGTAACTACCAAAATATAATAATTTTACTTATTTACCTTCATTTGGTTGTATTAGTTGTGCTAGAAAATATTTACCAGAAAGTTCTTTAAATTAGTTAAAATAGCATGTCTTGTTGCAAAGATGATTCCTTTGACTTTAAAGACATTATTTATGACTCCAGTCCCTTATGCTAATCTCACCAGAGAGTTTCTAAAGCACTTGGATACATATAAGAGCACAACCTCTTAAAATAGAGTTTATACAGGCTTTGTGTGTGTGTGTGTGTGTGTGTGTGTGTGTATCTTGCGTAGCTATTACCTAATTTACTACAAATGTACCAAGACTTCTAATACTGGGACCACATTCTAGCTTTCTGGAATGTCTGGATTAAAGTGTAGCAATTAAAGCATTTAAATAAATAAAACTGCCTTATCCCCACAAGCTGTGGATGCCATTGGTGGAAACTCCTGGTTTTTTAAATAATCAAAGCACTTAGGTGTGCTAAAATTATACGATCTAGAATATTGGAAAAAGACTGAGAATAGAAGTGACAACCCTCTTTTTTTCTTCCCCGTTTCCAACCTCTCAGTGATTAGGTGTTACATATATTTTGTTGGCATTTCCCAGGGTCACTCCTATTTTATTTTGTAAAAAGTACTTTTAAACATACGGAGATGACACTTTTCTAACTGTACTACTCAAGATTCAGGGAAAAGAAAATTAAGATTCCTTTGGCAACTTTTCTTGTCATTTTTCAAGATTACAACCTCTGATTTTTCATCCTAGATTAAAACGATACAATAATTTTATAGGGCAATTAATACTAATAACATATCACAGAAATGGCAATGATAATAACAAAAGTCACAATGACCATTTTTCCAAAGTCTTCATTTGGCCCAGCTGAATAATTTCTTCTATTATCTTGAAATAGGAAACTTTTATTTCTTAAAAGGTAAATTATTTGGACCTACTCATAAGGCAGTGAGTAAAAATTGAAGCAACATTAAGGAAACAAGACTCTTCTGGGAGCCCTTCTTTCCAGTGTTTACATGGTATGTTGCCTGGCTCCATCCTTCAACAGCTTTTACCAAGATGGCTGTAATTTTCTCCTAGCAGACCCCTGTTCTTCCATACTCTTCTTGTCCTAACTGCTACCAAAGGCTTCTGCAAACGGCTGCAGCATACTTTTAAGAAATGTATATCCGATTGCCCTCTCAGTTTGTAATCATTTAAGGATTTTAAATTACTTCTATCCCCTTCAAGATGGCAGCTTCAATCACTTCCAAACCCTTCAAGAAGACTCCTCCAATCTACCCAGCCGTATGTCTGTCCACTCACTCTTCACTCCAGTTAGCCAGAATAAAACGCTGCTCTCATTTACCCCTGTGCCCTGGCATCATATCTGAAATAGTCTTCTTCCTTCTCCACCTATAAACGTACAACTCATTCTTAAGTTTCTCTGTCCATCAGGGTTGGATTCAATACTCATTGGCCCTGTGGGAAGATGATGCATTCTCAGCCTGCTTACGTCAGAGGAAGCGCTGGGATTGGCTTTGCCTAATGAGATGTACGCAGAAGTGGCATGAAGCTGAGGCGTCAGCACCTGCCCTCCATGCTTGCTCTCTCCTATACGTGAGGCCATAATAATCCAGATAAAGGCTGCTCCATCAGCTTGTGTGTTTGAATGGAGATGAAATGGAATGGCACTACAGTTGCCCTGCGATAGACACGTAGTGCTTAAGCCACTGAGATGTCACAGTCCTTCCTAATCAGCATAAAGATGTCGTGACTGATGCATTGTCTGTTTCTACACTGTAATTGCTAGGTTTATTCTTGATTATGTCTCTTTGGAGTCTTTGAAGAAAGAAACTGCAGTTTTCAACAGTTTTTTTCTTTTAGTGAATAGTTAAAGCACTGCACATAAAAAGAAGATAATTACTTATTGATAGAAAGAATGAGAATAAAAATTTATTGTAAAAATATATGTTAACTATCCCCTTAACTCTAGGATGCAGATAAAACCATACATAATTATGAATTATGCAGTTAAGCAATAAGTCAACGTTTTGATCCTCTGCAACTAGTTAATTTAGGTTTGACAGAGCCTAGATAGACATACGTATACACATTTATTTTCATTTCTTCAACAGTGACTTATTTCAGTACTGAGGAACAAGCCTTCCCTCAACAAGTGGAGGAAGAGATTGGTGAGAGGTGGCATATTAACACTCCAGAGTAGGTAAGATTTCATTGGGTACAAAGAGCAGAGCAGACATTTAAGGTAGAGGAAGGAGGAGACACCAAGCCTCCGAATGAGAAGAGAGCACGGAGAATGAGGTAGAACACGGTAGCTGGTGAGTAAGTGTGAGGGGGTAAGTGGTAAATGTGGTAACGTGCCACATTAAGCCCTTTGGGGTTCCTCACAAAACTCTGGGGAAAGCATTGAAACATTTTTATTTAAAAAGTAACAATTTCCAATATAGAAATCGCAATCTATAGGTACGTGGAAAATAGATAGTGTTGGTGAGGATGGTGAAATTAAGAGACATTGCTACAGATTTTTAAATGGTGGCCTTCTGTAAGAAGGATGGGCTGGGACAAGCGTATTTTCTTTCTCATGAACTTGAATAGTTAAAAGACTACGAACTGCAGTGTGAGGGGAGGTGCTGATGGCAGCCACACTTACGAAGAGACAGATTCAATGAAGATGAGAGACAATTGGGGTGAAGAGAAACTGGTAGTGACTCAGTGACAGTAATTCATGTCAGTCATGGAGCATTAGAGTGACAGTGTGCACACCTGCTGCTGAGGACTTTAGATCTGACCTGTCTTAGCTCTGGCTCCCATCAGCTCTGCCTCTACCATGACTTCTCTCCTTGGCATCAAGAAACGTGTCCAGCTCCTGTGGTACTGCCTCCCGTGTGTCTTTAAAATAACCCACCCATTTTTGGACCCAAGAGTTTCTGCTCTTTATAAACAAAAGATCTTAAAACAAGCGGTGGATTGATAGCCAGATGTTATCAATAATAACTCACACGAACTTCATATAAGCAGTTGCACAGGAGGAAGTATGGTCTATGCCTCATTTCCCAAGTGGTGGTATGCATACCCCCAGGGGTATGTGCTGCGCCCATCAGGGGTACATGAAAAATAATCATTAATGGCAAAAGAAGCAAGTAAAAAAGTGAACCAATGAATGTTAAGTTTGAATTACAGTTAATGGAGACACTTCAAAATTCGATCACATTGGCGAATGATGATTGGTGAGGGTGAGGCTATAAACCCTTCCCCACACTGCTCTTCTACCAGTCATTACTCAGTTTCAGAACCATCCATTTGTGACGTTTCTAGAACTTCCCCAAATGTGTAAATACATCCGTAGCCAGATTGTTTGATCAGTTTAGTTATTGACTGAGTAAAAGTGTGTTATCTTTAATTGTGATGATTTTCAAGTAGTTTTTTTATTTAATGTTTAAATACTTGGTCGTCATTTTCAACATTTAACTGTTATGAATACTGTAAAACTAAATCTGCAGTTTGTGCTTTTAGTGAAGTAATTTTTCTTTCCTAATGTATTACCTCATTTCCAGTACTTTACATTAAGATAGACACTGAACAAAAGTGTCGGTATTTAAAAACTGTTTTAAAAACAAGGAGTGCAATTTATAGAAATGGGTTTAAAAGGGGCATGGAAGTGGGAAAAGGTTGGGAACCACTGGTCAATGGATAAAAAGCTTGACACAGAGTGTGAAATGACCTAAAAGGAGCAGGATTTTTTTCAAGTTACATGTTCTGAAACAAATATGTATTTCAGCTACTGGGAAATTAATCAGTATGTCCCTGTATTTCAGTATAGGGGAGTAATTCAAATTGCACAGCTTGAAAAAAGCCTGTTGGAATATTTCCAGGTGAGAGATGTTATCTCAGTATAAAAGGCTATTTTTTTTTTTTTGCTTTTTGGCATTGTATATATTCTCTTTTAATAAGTTTACCTGCTTCAGGGCAATAACATTTTGTTACATGTAGCAGTGTTTTGGTGCATGTCAAGATTCCTATTTAGTATTTTCCCTTGTTTAAGATCCCATTGCACATAGTTATTTTGGACCTGGGGAAAAAGGGATCTTGGGAGACAGAATGACAAATTGAAGTATTTGAGAACCTTCTTGCAGGTTTTGGTCCCACTGGAATCCAATGTCAGTAAAATTGTGGTGATCCAATATAGGGCATAATAAAGTACATCTGAAGAACAGTCTTAGGTCACCTGGGAAATGAACTTGCAAATCAATTAGATAGTAGAAATATCTTTTCTCTATTTACTATGATAACATAGGTTGAAGGATTTGATAGCCTGAAGAGGGAAAGAAAGGTTCTTGTCCACTAAGTTTGATCTAGGTCAGGCTGTGAGCAGTCACAGGGGTGTGAGGTTAAATAGTAAAATGGAAATCAGAACTTCTATTCACACACTTGGCACAAGAGGAATCTCACCATTTATCCTTAGTTTCTCCATCTTTTAAATAAAACCATAGCACTACTTTCATATTTCAGAAATTCCTATGACTATGAGTGAAGCAAATGCACCTAATGCTTAGGATTTTGTTAAGTGGAAGATGATTGGAATAATTGTGCTTGCTTCAGCACCACATATACTAAGATTTTGTAATAACTATGCAAAGCTCTGAAGTAAGAAGGTAGTTTCTCTTCCAGGTGTATTTGATAGGATATGCCAGACCTAGGTTATGAAATACTAAAATTTAAGTTACTGTCTTCTTCTTTAAAGAGCTACTTGTCAACAGCATAATTCTAAATGCAAAATAAGTATGAAAACTGGCATTGTATAGTAATTGCTGATTATTCATGTTTTTAAGACAGAGGTAGATTAACATTCGAGAATCATTAAAATGATAAGTAGTTTCTTTTGGGCATTAATTATATTGATTTTCAGTATTATTTTATTATAACTAGATACAAAGAATAACAAAATTCCAGTAGCAAACTTGTGAATCCAGGAAAATATTTGTGGAACCAAGTAAGAACTGTCCTAGAGAATATGCGAAATGAGTACTGCCAATATCTGACTCGGTGGTCTTCATTTGACTAATACACTCTTTAGACAGATAAGTATTTAAATATGTTTGCAAATAAATCTTACTGATCTGGGATCCAGTCATCCTTTTAGATATGTGCATTTACTTTTTAATCAATTTATTTTCTACTAACTTTAATTTTCCCTTCAAGTTGGAAGAGGCACTCTGTCTTTGACTGCAAGTGTTACCAAAAGTTGCAGTGAGTGAAAGGCTTGTGAGCATCCTTTCTACATCCGTGGAAGTGGTACAGTGTCTCTCTCCCACACCGTGATGTAGACACTGCAAGTTGTTCTGTTACTTTGCGTCAAATAGAAGATCATTCCAACAGCTCAGGAGCAAGAGTCATCCACACTTGCTTTAAGTTTAGAACGTCAAGTCCGTTTTGTGCTGTGTTCTAGACTCTGTGATGTCCAGTACGGTTGTCACTGACCAATATGGCTGCCGAGCACTTGAAACAAAACTAATGCATCCAAGGAACAACTAAATTGGTCATTTTGATTAGTTTAATTTTTAATATTGAAACAGTATAAAACATTTTTTTCCACTAAACACAACTTTAGTGTTTTCATGCGCTACCTCTCACTTTAAACTCACATTGCACAAAAATATTCTTGCCTTGTAGTGGTGTTTGGGACACATAGAAATATGTCATTTTTAGCAATACACATATGTAAACATGTGGAATCAGCTTGCATGGTTAAGTATAGGCAGCTATATGAATTTTAAACAAGGAAATAATTGATTCAAAATTAAGTGGAGATGCAGAAGCTAGTATTCTTACCAGAAAAATGGGGGGAGAGAGAGAGAATGTACTGTGTATATCTCATGATTAAAGACAATTGTAATCTAGTGGAACAGAGCAATATCAAAAAGCTGTTTGTTACACAAAAACAGTATGTTAAAGGTGATAAAAGGGAAAATATTAAGAGACATTTTCAGCAAATAGAAAATGGATTTGACAAAGATTTTCCTCAATACTCAAAGAACTATCAACAAAACTAGTTTTTCAAAGTCAAAATTAACCACAAAAATTTTAGACTTTCCAAACAAGCCATCAGCTTGTAACTTTAGCCAGCTAAAAGGCATGGTGGGAGTTCTTGCACAAAAGGAAACCATTTTGAAAAAGTGGAGATAGGGAAAAAATATTTCAGTTATGTATGTTTTTGTGAAAAAATTATGAAAAAGCTAAACAAATATTTACGAAGTTTGTAAGGGCTTTAAGTCACTAAATAATTGTTCAGAGAAAAATGAAACCTTTCTAATAATACCAAAGATTCATTGACTCAATGTTTGAAAATTTGAAAATACTATCTTTTAAGTTTAGGTGAGTCATAGAAAAGACACTGCCCAATTAATATATTGGCATGATGTTCTCAGAGGCCTTCCAAATTTATAAAGAAATGTTGTTATTTTGCAGACCAAATAATCAAGTTCAGGAAAGAGATATTTTGAATCTTTTACTTAAAAAAAAATTCACCCCAATAAGTTTAACAATAAAAATAAAAAAATATAATTTCAGCTACAAATGAAAAAAATATTTCTGTTACAAAAATTCAGATGTATTGGAACTTTGAAATAAAGGACAACTTCAAATTCATAATTAGTTCTCCTCAAAATGATGAAGTAGTTTTATTAGTAAGAGTATATAAGTAATAAGTAAGAACTTGAAAAATAAATTTGATTCCATTATGAAAAAAACTTAGGTATATTTGGACCAGATTCAATACATGAGTCTAATTTTTCAATTATAAATTTCAGGAACTCTAAATACAGATTAAGTATTTCTGAAAAAAAAATACCTTGAATTGCAATGTGCTGTAAGTGTAAAATACACATCAGATTTTGAAGTTTAAATTCAAAACTGCAACATATCTCATTAATGTAATTAATTTAGTTCATTTCAGTCACTAAACTCTATGAAGACAGGGATAAAACTGATTTTGATGACCTTTTTTATATCTTTATTACATAGCAAAGGACTTTTTTAAGTAGGTGCTTAATACATATTTTGAAAAAAAGTAGGAAAGAAAGAAGAAAAAAGGAAGCAGCTTTGAAGACAACCACATCTACTTCCCCATGTTTTCATTTCAATGTCTTGTGGCTCAAATGAATATTAAGCAGATGATTCCTTAAATCATAATTATAAAAAGGTAAATATTACACAAGAGAGGTAAAAATGTTGTGAAAATATACAAAGCAACTGAGAAAACTATTCCATTGGAGAGTCTAGAATATTGAATATTTTATCTGATAAAAATTCCCTTTTGTGTCTGTGCATTCAAATGAAAATTTAGTCTGGAGAGGATATGAAGAAGGTGCATTGAGGACTTATTTGAACTTACGTACAAGGGTTGTCTGGAAAGTATCCAGCCATGTAATACGAAAAAATAGAGGCATTTATGGTGCATGTTTCCTGGACAGCCCTCCTATGCAGGTATTTTACAAAGTATAATGTGTAGTGTGGCTTCGATAAGAGTCAAGCAAATCACTGTTTATTCCTCTTTAGAGGAAAACATTCTTTGATTGTGAATTGAAAACCTGTGCATTAATCTCAACAGTGCAGGGTGGACCACAATTTTCTTAGGATAATAGACTTTTTTAAAGCCAGAGATGACTAGATTACATAGAATAGTACATTAGATAACTGTATCAAAATCTCCATGTAGGCTTAGAATTTAGGTGCACCAGTCAAATCAATCAAAATTCATTTTTCGTGTGTATATCAGACAGGTTTATCACAAGCACAGTTGCAACAGACCTAGAACAAAGGCAGAATCGGGGTCTTTCCCCCTTACCTTGTACCTGAGAAATAAACAAGAAGAGGGGTCTGGTACTTAGCCTTTTTGCCCTTGATGAACCAAGGAAAAGTAATGGCCAATAGTTCAGGGACACATGAGTATGTAACAAGGACAATTCTTAGAATTCAGAGGTGAAAATTACCTATGGAGCTTGATTAAAGTTATTTTTTTTAGTCCACTTAGATGGACATATTTCTGACACAGAGGCTTTGATTGCCAGAAATACAAGTATCAGAACCTCCTGCAAAGCTGGAGTCCAGTACCTGACACCAATACTGTCCTGGGGGTGTACATTATCCCACTTCCGCATTCCTGTTCTATCAGACCAGGTGACTGTCATTTAATACTGCAGTGAGTTCTAGCTAGGGACTCCCTTCTTTATTCATCTGATGCTTCCCCTAGGGAATATGTTTGGCTAACAGTTCTCTGCCCTTAACAATTTATAAAGGTGACCTATACATTGGTTAGCAGTCCTAAGCAGGAGGTGTGCTTAACCGCTAAGTGGTATGGCTCATCACATTACCCTAGTCACCGTAATCATGGTGCCAAAGAATCATACGAATGAATCAATATTTTCATTGTAATGGAAGACTTACTACTTGGATCATTTATACTTTTTTAAGCACTTGAGAGTGTGGTCCTTTCTGTATGACAGCACTTACCCAATTTCACATACGTTTCACCATATCCATCACTGCCACAACCATCTTTGAAGGTCCCCAGGGGAGATCATATTCTTATGAAAATGAACTATTACTTGCTGAATCAACTGTCTGCTTCCAAGCATTTGCTGTTTATACATAAGGCATGTCATCCTTTTTCAGATATATGAAGCATGTAATTGGCAGCAGACTTTCTATTACCAGCCATTCAATTCACTTTTTTAACTTAGATTTATATACATTGTTCCTCAAGGCTGACAGCAAGGAGCCTGAATGACAAATGAATGATTTGGCAAGATCATAAAGAGAGGGATGTGCTTCCATTTGTGCCATCTTGAGATACAATGTGAACTTTTTTAGTTTTGAAACTAATTCTTACATATATGCATACATACATAATATAAATATATATGACGCTGATTGAAAGCACATTTATATATGAGGGCTGTCCAGGAGAAAATCCAACCATAAATGCCTCTATTTTTCACATGACATGACTGGGTACTTTCCGGACAGCTGTCATATGATCAAACCAAATTTGTTTCTATTCTCATGAGCCTCAATAAAATAATAAATTATGCCCCTTTATAATCAGATAGGACAACACAGTTACCTTTCTAAGCAAAATGTATCTGGTTTAAGCATTTGACCACCTGGGAAAAATATTCTGTGTAATTTTGGCTGCACAGGGAGTAGGGTGACTAGATTAAATTAGAATATTATTTTTTCCATCTACATGATGTTCATAATCAATTATGCTTTCTGGCTATATGTATATTTATATACATACTTAATATATGAGTATGTATATTTTAATCATTGTAAAATCAGATTAGATTAAGTTTTTTAAGTCATCATGTGCACCTTCTGTGTCTTTAAAAACTTTTTAGTTTTTAGTGCTGTGTGTGTGTGTGTGTGTGTGTGTGTGTGTGTGTTTTAGAGTAAGGGCAGTAGAGGACAGAGAGGAGAGGAGAGGAGAAGAGAGATTGATAGGGAAAGAGAGAGAAGTGGGAAGAGAAAATATTTATGAGGGGAAAACAAAAATATATACAATGTGAAACTCTAAAAAAGAAAAAAGAATATAAATAATTATTGCATTTTTACCATGTGCAAAAATTGTGAGTTATTTATATGTATGTTGCCTTATTTTACCTCATTATAAACCTATATATTAGCTATTATTTTCCACATTTTACATATTCATGACAAAACTGAGACTCACAGAGTATTTTTCTAGGCCATAAAATTATTAGTGAGGTAGGATTTAGATTGACATTTGCCTGTCACCTCATTTTAAACCCATTATATTTGTGCTATATCATGTTACCAATTTTAAGGGAGTGAGGCAAGCTACACTTTACTTTTCTGGCGTGATATCTCAAAACTCAAAAATTATATTTTGTTGATAAAAACATGAATTTTATTTCAAATCAGGCTGAACAGAAAAGAAAAAAATTACCTATTCTTTTAGGTTTCTTCTGGGAGATAAATGAAACTGTGTCATAAGAAAAAGTATATGCAGTGTATAGGCTATTTGAGTCAGTAATTATTTCCAAGAATGTTTTTTATCTTTTAATGTGACTTTTACCTTTGTAAAGCAATGAATTTAAGATGATTAAGAGAAACTAAGTTTAAATGACAGCTTGTATCTATATAGAAAATCTGAACACAAACAAAACCAAGGAGAATAGTAAATAAAAATCAAGATGCCTAGCTTTTAAGAATATTTTAGTTTTTCAAATAATAACTAATAAGATTGTAAAAATTAAGGGTATAGTTTTATTCTGAAAAAAAAAATGCTTTTCCAGAATCCCCCCAAAAAGTAAATAACAAAAGATGTCAGTTTAATTTAGGGTTATAGCAATTTATTATTTTTATTGAGCAGAAATAAAATGTTGAAATATTTGTTACTTTTTTAAACATAAAAACGTTTAAGTGCACTTCATATTTTAAAATGTATTTCTGCCATTTGTGCAAGATGATAATCATTCAGTTTAGGGTAATAAAAAGCAAACAAGACTGTAGCTTTGAGGGCAATAACT
>PVJL010000137.1:385531-410065 GCA_004026885.1 Lyroderma lyra | reverse complement strand
CGTTTTGTTTGTGTGTTTAAATCCTTGCTACCAAAACATGGCTTGAGTATGCCGTGAATTTAATGAGATATGAGAAACATTGGCATCAAAATTCACTAGGGCATTTTTGTAAAAAATGAGAAAACAAGCCAACCTATCAGTGACCTGTGCTTTCCAAACTAATATGCCTTTGAAGCATATAACATAGGAACACATTGAGTTGTTTGCAGACTATGTCCATAAAAGACATAAAAAAAGTGTTTAACACGTTTACCAAATTTTCTGAAACTGAAAAACCAAGGAGATTGTTATGTCTTTGGATGATTTAAAAAAGCATTTATGAGTCAGACAGCATAATAACACCAGGTTGAAACCATTGGAACACCAAAAAGTCTGCAAAGAGCAGAGAGTCAGGGATAGGACTGAGGTCAGTGTTACAGAGCTGAATCTGCAGTGGAGTCCAGAGAAACTGGAGTTGGAAATGGAGAAGTAGCTAGGGACTGAGTTAAAGTGGGTGTGGGGCTGGGGGGTGGGGTAGGAAGGATCTCAGGCAAATGATGGCATTGGTTTGTTTCTAAAAAAATGTAGCAAGATGAGATTGTGGATAAGAATATACTTTTGCTTAAAATTTAAAAATGGGTAAGAACTGCATGTCTTTAACCATATTCTATGAAAGATTAAGACCTCTAGGATTAAAGAAAGTATACTACTACATGAGTATTGTCTACCCTCTTTCTCTCTGTGCTCCAATTTTCCCTTGTTGGGTTTCGATTTTGAGGTTTGTTTATTTCCTTTTCCTTTCCTTTCCTTTTCTTTTCTTTTTTTTTTTTTTTTAATTTGAGATTCAAGTGATTACTTGAAGAAAGACAGGCCAATATATAAGGGCTGTCTGGAAAGTATCCAGTCATGTAATATGAAAAACAGAGGCATTTATGGCTAGATATTTTCCCAGACAACCCTCAGATATTCCAGGCATAAGGAATCAGAGAAGTATGACATATGTATATGTATATGTATATGTATATGTATATGTATATGTATATGTATATATACACACACCCACACACATTATTTCATTCCTTCCCTCCCACCACATTTGTATATATTCTTAGAGACATTCTGAACCAAGATTTGGAGTAAGTGGGGCACCTTTTGGGTTGCAATTGTGGAATTTGGGGGGAAAGAAAGTTCTAGACTTCAACATCAAGTCTCAATTTGGACAAAGGCAAACTTCTGTCTCATCAAATCAGAAAACCTAACTCTTCAGTGGGAATGATTTATTTTGAATTTGTCAATTTCAAATGTCTACATGTATATGCCTACCCTACCCTAATAATACAAGTATGTTATTTTCCTATTTTCCTTTTTGACTAACCCCCCTCCCCCCCAAAAAAAAAACCACTTTATTTTCCTTCAATATGATTCAGTTTTATTCTTTTAAATGGCAGGAAGCCTCTGCCAGTGCTCCTAGCTAGAAAACCATTATCTTTCCCATCAGATAAATGGGTGCCCACAATAGGCCTTTGCTAATTAATAGTGCAGTGGGAGGGTGAAATGCCTGGAGGACTGGGCTTGCACTGTAACACGAGCTTTGGGGGCACTGCTTCTGCCTCAGTTTCTTTCTGCACATCTCATGGGACCACATCTTCTTGGCTAAGAGTCTGAACCTCATTCTGAACTTAGTTTAAGAATCAAGGCACTAGAGTTTTTAGCCTCTCCAGGGTTCAGCACAGGAAGGCACACTCAAAAAAGGTTGCATGCATGTTGAACTTCAAACCACAATATCCATCATGTGCCCCTCTCCTTTCTTGTTGTGCAAGAAACTTGCAGATGATGGAAGGCACAAGAAATGGTCATAAACGGTCTTATTTGGTTTTTTTGTAGTCCCTGATGAAATACTCATGTCCAAGGCTGTGTGGACAGCACCATTGTGCTCGGTTTTAGCAAGTCATTTACCCCATGTTAAGCCCCAAGTATATGTGCAGCTACCCCAGTCAGGAGACCTGTTACCTCAGGGTTTTGTCATCAAGGTGTCTGAGGCCCTAACTCTTTCCATGAGACTATGATGGACTCTTCTCTTAATTCAAAATATGGAAGCCACCCTTCCCTCCCTCTGAGCAGATATCTTAATCCCCCTTTAAAAACTGAAACCATTAGAAGCCTCAAACTGAGACAACCAATAAAGTTTCCTTAAGTAAAAAAAATAATAATTACAATTATATTCATACTGTTTCCTTTCTGATAAATGGAGTGAAGCAAAAAGGCAAGGCAATCATTAAGTTTGCAATAGCTCATACCATTATAGATCTATGTGCTTTTTTTTTTAGAGATGAAACAAAGATAGTTTATTAAAAGGGAAGCACACTCCTAAGAGGTAGGCACGGGCTCGAGCAGGGAGGCTTTAGTACTTTTATTTTCTTTAGTTGTAAGGGGTTTCACCCATCTGGGCGTGGGGTCTTTTGATTGACAATTTTGATTGACATGGGGCCTATTACATCACCTTTTCTAACTGTGCATGTTCTTCCCGAGTTCAGTCTGTTATAATGATATTAATGAACTTCTGGACATCTGTATGCTATTATAATGATGGTATAATGAGGTTCAGGTGAAATGAAGGTCCTTGTAACTCTTACTGCACAGGCCTTAGGAACTGGCCCAAACTGGTGGGCTTCGTATGCCCCCTAACTTCCTTGTATTTGCCTGGAACTTCCTCCTGTAGCTGCCTAGCCTGGGGCAGGGATTACTAGTGAAAGGGTGGTATCAAGGTGGTGACTACTCCAGTAGAGCAAATTCCATGGGAGGGGTCCCGAGATCCCCTCTGTTCTATCTGCCTTCTTCACATTCTCTTGAGAGACATGATCCCCACAAACCTCTATGGGAAGCTGAGGGGCTGGAGGTCTCATCTTCTGTATCTGCTTCCTGCTGAGGATGGTCATTGTCCCTACCTATTGGGGATCCACGGAGCGCTCACCCTTTCTGAGATCTATGTGCATTCTGAGGGTGGAGCAGATGGACGATGTCCCAGAGCTTCCATGGATTGCTGAATGAGGTCTGTAAAGACAACATATTAAAACCACTACTTAAATGTTTCAGGTCTAATCTATGCATACTCTTTATGCCATTTGCTCAGCTAATAGGTTCTGCCACAGATGTGTCATAAAAGACTGGCACTGCTTGAATCATATAGCCTCTGACATTCGTTCCAGACTTAATTTGACAAGCCCCCTTCTGTATTTGGGCCTGCTGGCTGTTGCCTGTTGTAAAAACTTCATTTAGGGGTTAGTCTCTCGATCTGCCCACAGACTTCATTATTTTCTTCATGCCTCCTCAACTCCCTTCTCTGGCACTCAGACTCCAGATGGCCACCTCATTCGCTGATCCCAGAATCCTACTCATGGCCAACACCCCCATTCCTCTGCTACTTACTTTCACTTGCTTGAATGGGAGAAAAAAAAACATAAACTGTTGCTAAATATATTATGTATATGAGACTCTATAGCATTTAAAGTTAATACTACCAAATATGAATATTAAATTCATTGTACGAAATTGATTCAACTTTATTTTGTATTTATATAAGACATGTTTAAAATATATTTAAAATTTATCCTTGTACTACATTACACGTGACCTTAACACCCAAAAAGTCCATTTGAATTGTTGGAAGAATAAGCAATATTGCCATACTACTAACAGCTGTAGACTGAAGGATAAGGGGTAACGTATCTAAGATTGATCCCCTTGCACGTTGGCCTCCCAGAAGAAAAGTTCATGCCCTGCAATGGTCCTATAAACCAGCTATCATGGAAAGCTTAAAGCAGTCAATAGTAACCCAACACGAAGCTTGGAATCCAGCGCCTGATCCTGTGAGGGGAGAATTCGTCCTTTCCCAACCACGAAGGCTGGTGTGGCAAATCCTTACAGTAACTTGCGTTGTGAAGCAACTGCAACACTCCGGCCAGATCCTCCGATGATTTCCGGTCAGGGGCAAGTGGCTCTCTTTAATTATGAACACCCAGCAGGCAGGTTCCGTGCTGTTTCATTCTGGTTATACCCTGGACCTTCATCGCACCAGTGTTTGGACCAGCACATTTCTGGTCATAAGATTTCTTCTTCTACTATAGCTCTTATCATAGAAATATTATTTGAGGTTAATAGCAAAGATCAGAAGTGGTATGTTTTCTACTGAATAGAGGAATAATGTTTCCTTCCAATTCCACTAAGTGAATGAGATACTTTTTTTTATTTTTCTGGTTGAATCAAGCTATCTATTTTCATATACTTCAATTTCTCCACTTTTCAGTCTTTGTAATGACATTGTTGACTTGAATAAAAGTAACAGTATAAATAATACAAGGCACAAAACCTTCTTGTATATACTTTTGTTTACCTACCTGCTGTCATTTTAAATTATGATTATTCTCATTTTTTACCTGCCTAGAATTCTTTCTCCTTTCCCCTGAGATTCCACATGCATTGAATACACACATTACAATATTCAAGGAGGCAGAGGCAGTTTATGAAGTATTGGGTGAATTTCTCATCCTTTCAATTGGACTTTGTTTACAAAAAACAGGTTGTATCCCTCATTGTGTAGGCAAGGGTTTAGGTTCACCTGAAAGATTTGAAAGAAACTCCAATGTGAAGGAAATGTTTGACATTAAGTATTACTTGGAGTAAAGATTCAATGCTCACGAGAATAATGTTTTATTAAGTTTCTTATTGTTGATTGACATTAGGCAGACACCATTATGTAAATTGATTTCAACTTATTTGGTATAAGAGGGAACGCTATTAGAAAAAATTTTAGTAAACAAATTTGAATTATGTATTCTTTACTCACTTTCTTCTGCGTCACAGGACAAAGTCATGTTGAATGGTGGTGTGATGATGTTGCCTGTTTATCGTGCCCTCACGGGGGACAGCTTTGAAAGCATGCCACTTTAAAAAAGAAAGCTGTCAATCCATCTTGATTTGCTGGTCTTCTTGGGAAATAAACATTTCTTTGCGGTTGATAATCTCAAAAACCAAACAACCCAGATAGCTGCTCTCTGAACCATATATCTTTCCTTCCCTTCAGGTTATTATCTGTGTTTACTACAACTACATGTTTTCTCTCAGTTGATATTTTGCCATTATTGGCTTAAGCTGATAGAAATCTTAGCATTGTTCCTTTTTTGTATGTAGAACAACTAAGGATTAAAAGATATAAAGCAACAGTGTATGAAGGCTGCTTTTTTAGCAAAGAACAATGTCAAATAAGTTGACTTTGAAGCTTTTTAAAATGTGCTATTACTCAATAAGCCATATTATTTAAAAGATTCATTTTTATTTATTTTTATCCATATATTTACCCATATGTGTAAAATATTCACATACATTTTAAGTATCAACTTTATTGAGGTATAAATTACATTTAACAAAATGAGCTACAGTTAAGTGTAGATTGAGATGAAATTTTAAAAATTTATATACCTATGTAACCCTAAGAAAAATCAATACACAAAATCTATCACCCTCAGATTTCTTGCATAGCCCCTTCCTGTCACCTAGACACACCCCTCTGTCCTCAGAAAACTTCCACTTTCTCTCATGGGAGATTCCTTTGTCCTTTCTAGAGTTTCATATGGAATCGTTCCATATGTATTCTTTTGATCTGGCATCTATCTCTCAGCTTAACAGTTTGGAGCTTCATTCATATCGTTACTCGATTAATATTTATTTTATTTATTGGTGAGTAGTATTTCGACATAGGCTGCTATGAGGAATCAAGCCTCCCCTGCCCTCAGTGCCTCTGGTTCTCAGGCTTTCAGACCAGGCTAGAATCTACTCCACTGGCCTTCTGACTCTCAGCGCTTCAAACTGTGTCACAGGCTTTGCTGGGCGTCCAGCTTGCAGACAGCAGTCATGAGACTTCATAGCCTCCATAATTCATGAGCCAGGGCCTTTTAATATGTCTTTTGATATCTATTTATCTATCCTGTCTATCTATTCTATCATCTAACTCACGTGTGGCTCTGTTACTCTAATGAACACTGAGTAATACACCCAGTTTCTTGAAATATCCTATCTCCATTTGTGTGTGTGTGTGTGTGTGTGTGTGTGCGCGCGCGCGTGCGTGTGCATGTATGTTCTTAGGTCTGTGACATGGCCAAAAGCTTATTTAACTTCTAAGCAGCATGTTTCCATTGTGTTCTTTCGCCTTTGGACCAGAGCATTTTAAGATTTACCAAATACCTCCAGTACAAATCTGATTAAAATCTCCAGTTCACCTCTCCGATGACACCACCCATCTTGGGGTTTGTCTAAGTTCTGCCTTCCTGGTAATCTTAAATTTCAGTTTTTGCCTCCATTCTAGCAAGGCTACTGCAAGCTCTGTGTCACAGTTTCAGCTGAGCTTCTAGAGTCCAAGACAAGTAATGGCAAATGCACTAGAGGAAGAAGCTGACAGCCAAGGTGGGTCTCACATAAATGACTTTCTATTTCCTACCGGATCTTGTTTCCTGCTCACCCCGTGTCTTAATGGTCTTGGTTCCTTAACAGTGTAACCAAAAATCTGGTTTTATATTTTGTCTAATTTTTACACTTTCTGGTGAGCTATAAAAAGAAATATCTGCTATGAGAAATTGGTTTCTATTTATGAATCTGCCTAGTATTTTTAAGGTATTTAAATTTAATTTGAATAATAAATATAAATTTGAGTACTTAAGATGTAAGTGCGATTTTTATAGTGTTGACAAAATATGTTCTCTTTCTTTAAGGACTTTAAACTCTAGAAATGGTTTTGAGTTATATTGCTATGAATTCTAATCCCAAGTAGAGTAATACATATTAAAGAAAGAAATTAATAATAGGTTTTATATTTTCTCAGTGTTATATTACTTTAATTTTACCTGCTAGTCTAAAAGCCACCTCCCCAATATATCCTAAATAGTAAAGTCCTTATCTGTTTTGTAACCTGTGTCTGAGTGAGGCAGCCATGCTGCCATCTGTTATATTTCTTGTATGATGGCTGTTGTCCTCATTATAGGTTATTGCAAATCTCCAAGGGCTAGAATCTCTGCCTTTGAGCCATTTTCTAACAAAATAAAAATGGCTTGCATTTCCTCCTGTCACTGTACAATCTGTATTGTAAAGATTGCCTCAATTACAGCATCGCTTATGTTATCTTAAGCAGAATTGATTTTGTTTTTGTGTTGTCGAGATGAAAGTTGGCTTAGTAAAAGCTTCTGTAAGTGCTGTGTTGCTATACCTGAATCTTCGCATTATTCTGATTTTGCATAATGATAATGACATTATTTAGTATTTATTTTGGATATTTAGAAAGAAAAACCTTTTGAGATACAATCTACCATCTGTGTGTTATAGGAAAAAGGCATTCTTAGAGTTCATAATCACAAAATTAAAATAACAGGGAAGTTCTTTCAATTTAGCATTAAAACACTACTGTCAATTATCTTCTATTATCCTGCCTCAAACCAGCAATTTTTATAGTAGAATAAAATAAATCATGTCACTCAGTTTGTATGCCCTGATAGATAATATGAAAAGCATATTATTTGTCTGAGCATTTTTCAATTCATCATTCTGTTTTTTCACAAAGGTACAGCTAAAATAATTTTAACTTGCTGAAAGCCTAATGCCAAATCCTGAATGCCTTTAGAATCTCAAAACAGCACTATGTGCCTTTACTATCAGCCTTGCCTCTTGATTTTTCTGTTCAGCTATTTCTGGATTAGCCCTGAATTGAATTTAGACATTTTGAAATTAATTTTAGAATAAATGTCATTTACCAATTAAAAATGGAGAGAAATAGAAAGTGAATTATGGTATAATGAATAAAGTACAAAACTAGGATCCAAGGGTTAGGTTCTACTTTTGGTCCTAGAATTTCAGGACTTAATATTTCCTTTTAAGCAACAGTATTGGACAGATTTTGGATAGTTATCTTTGTGGTTGTTAGCCATCATGGGACATTTGGTACTTTTAATGGCTTCTCTGTGAATTATGTAGCATATTTTTGCCTATATCCTTGATGCCTATATCCTCAATTACATAGATACTTTGGTTCTAGAGCAAGATTCTAATTCAACTTCTCCAGGTCTGCCCTCTGGTCAAGAAAATTTGAAATGTGATTATTTTCCTCTGTAAACTCTAAAGAGAAGGTATTTAATAATGATGGTATATATATATATATATATATATATATATATATATATATATATATATAGGTTGGTTCCCTGAGTGGGGATCGAACCCAGGCCCCAACAGTGAGAGCGCCAAAGCCTAGCCACTATACCACCAGGTAACCCCACTAAAGAGATGTTATTTAAAAAGAAATAGGAACCAAAGGAATAGAACGAAAAAGCTCTTTGACATTGATCTTGGCAATAACGCCACAAATACAAGCACTAAAAGCAAAAATAAACAAGTGGGACTATATCAAATTAAAAAGCTTCTGCACAGCAAAGAAAACAATCAACAAAATGAAAAAACTACCTACGGAATTGGAGAAAATATTTTCCAGCTATATATGTGATAAGTGGTTAATATCCAAAATATAGAAGCAACTCATGTAACTCAATAGCAAAAAGATGAAACAACCTTATTTAAAAATGGGCCGAAGATTTCAATAGACATATCTCCAAAGAAGACATTCAAGTGGCCAAGGTATATGAAAAAGTTATCAACATCACTAATCATCAGAGATATGCAACTCACAGACACAGTGAAATATTACCTAATACTTGTTGTGATAGTTATTATTAAAAAGCAAAAGATGCCAGATGTTGATGAGAGTGTAAGGAAAAGGGAACCTTGGTAAACTGTTGGGAGAGTGTCAAGTGTTATAGCCATTACTGAAAATAGTATGGAGATTTCTCAAAAAATTAAAAATAGAACTACCATATTATCCAACAATTCTACTTCTGGATACATATATATATATATATTCAATCTATATCTATATCTATATCTATATATAGAGAGAGATATAGATATAGATATAGATATACATATAGATTGAAATCAGGATCCTGTAGAAATATCTGCCTCCTATATTCATTGCAGCACTATTCACAATAGCCAAGGTTTGAAAATAACCTAACTGTCCATTGACAGATGAATGGGTAAAAAAAGTATGTATTTCATATACACAATGAAATATTATTCAGCCTCAGAAAAGAAGGAAATCCTGCTATTTGTGACAACACAGATGAACTTGGAAGGCATGCTAATGACATATGCCAGACACAAAAAGACAAATACTATATGGTCTTGATAATATTTGGAATCTTTTAAAAATAGTTATATTCATGGAAGCAGAGTAAAATGGTGATTTCTGGGAACTATGAGGAGGGAGACATGGGCAGGTTATGGTTAAAGGGTACAAAGTTTTACATGCAAGATATGTAAGTTCTGGGGCTATCACATATTTAAATTTCACTAAGAAGATAAGGTAGATCTTATGTTAAATATTATCACAACAACAATACAACAACAAATAATAATATAATAACAATATAAGGGCAGAATGAAACTTTGAGAGGTGATGGATATGTTTATGGCATTGACATTGATGATGGTTTCATGGCTTTGTTATTAATGGTAGTTTCATGGATATTATGCATCCTCGAATTCATTGCATTATATACATTAAATATGTATAACTTTATAGGTCAATCATACCTCAATAAAATGGTTTTAAAAAATCAAGCCATCACAAAGGACCACATAGTGTATGATTTCATTCATAGGAAATGCCTAGAAAAGGCAAATCTATAGAGGTAGAAAGCAGATCAGTAGATTTCAGGGGTGGGGAGGATAGGGCACAATGGAGTGATGGCTAATGAATGCAGTTTCTTTGGGGGATAATAAAAATGTTCAAAAATTTTTTGTGGGAATGGACGCACACCTCTATGCATATACCAAAACCATGGAATTGTACACTTTAAATGGGTAAATTTTAAGGCATGAAAATTATATCAAAATAAAGTCGTGAATACTTCATCTTTATTTGAAATGAAATTTAATATTCATATTTTTGCAAATTACAAAAATGACTTTAAAATGGTACCCTAAATTTTTATAGGTCTTTAAAAGTTGCATGAGATTGCTAGACCTTTATGTCATTATATTTATATTAAAAATGTATGGTAATTCTAGTTTAGCTTATTCTCAAAATAAAATAAATTCACTAGTTCTTCCTCACAAATTTAAGAAAAAAGTTGTCAATTAATTATATATAATTTTATTATAAATTCAATTACATAACCATAGGTAGAATTTTTAATAATTAAAGATAAAAGCAAACTCATATTAGAATATTAGTCATTAATGATTTTATTAAGTTATTGAAGAAATAATAACAAGCTCTCTATTATATGTGAGTACTAAGAATTATTGTACATAAGCTCTAAGTCAAAAGATTAAAATATTTTCTGAAAGTAAGCCATTAGAATTGTACATGAAAGTCACCTTAGCTGAAATTGGTGCATATATTTAACTTCCACAAGTATATCATTAATTTTTTAAAGTGCTTTATTAAATTAAATAAACTGTAATATTGTATCTCTTCATATGTTTTTGTCCATATTGATCCTTTCTCATTTTCACTTGAGTTATGGAGTTATAGTCACATTTAGTTTATTAATAGCTCCTGAAACACAGGAAATGCATTTACTGATAAATATGATATTTATAAGATCAGATGTCAGATTGAAAAAGAATATCTGACTCAATTAATTAACTTTATAGCAGTACCAACATTTTTACAGAGGTTTATGATTTTTGAAGTGCTTTCATGTATATTATTTTGAGTACCTATTATGTGTCAAGTCCTGAATCAAACAGAAAGATATTTGTGTACTAGTATATTATCTGCTTACATTCTTATGTGCTGGGAGACTGACACTAAGTAATATAATAAGTAAAATACTTATTAAAATATAATAAGTAAAGCAGGGAGGGAGATAAGGAGCATGGGGATAGTTGTAATTGTAAATACGGTGGTCAGGAAAAGCCTTTATGACATTGCGATGCATAAGATACTCCAGGAAGAGAGGGAGTACAGTTCTCTAATAACCTTCTAGACAGTGGGAATAGTAAGGTCAGAAGACCTGAAGTGAAAGTAAACCTGAATACATTGTTAAATAAATCATTTAGATCTTTATTTGTAAGTTCACCTAAAGACTTATGCAGAGCCAAATAATGCAGACCACTGTAAGAGATATATTTTCCTATGAGTAAATATAAAGCCAGGAGGTAAATTTTAGCAGTAAAGTGACTAGGTCTGATTTAAACTGTAGATGAGTTTGAAGATGAGTTAAAATTTTATGTAATAATCTAAAAGAAAAAGGATGATGGCTTGGATATGATAGTGGAGGTAATGCTATGTTTTGAGAGAAAACTCAATAGAATCAGCTCCTACATTGGATGAGGTATGAGTGATAGAGATTAGTCAAGGATGACTCTTAAATTTTTGACAAAAGCTACTGGAAGGTTATGTTTGGTGATGAAATGAAACAGTGAAATCTGCAGGAAGTACAGATTTTAGGTAGAAAAGGAGTTTATTTTTGAATGTGCTAGACTGAGGTATCTATTAGACATGTAAGTGGCTACTTGGAGATAAAGTAGATAGGCTTGCTTGGAGTTCTACGGAAATATAATTTGGCAAGTCATTAGCATATAAATGATATTTGATGCTTTGAGGTAGCTGAGATTACTACAGAAGAGAAAATAGAGAAGGACAGAGGTCTGCGAACTGAGCTTTGGGGCACTTACTTCAGTGTTTAGCAAATTGGGGGTGAGAACCAAAAACAAAAACAAAGCAAGTAAAAGAGCCAGAGAAGAAGAGATCTTGTAGTAGGAATAATCGGAAGAGTAGATTTCCTGGAATCACAGTGAAAAAAAAATTCAAAAAGAAGGAAATAGTCAAGTATATAAACATGAAGTTTCAAGAAAGTTGAGGATGAGTCATTTCCTTTATCGATGTGGAGATCACTGGTGATTTTGCAAGTGTCAGTTCAGTGTCACTATGTGACTGCAGTGGTTTCAAGAGTAAATAGGAAAATAGGTAATTATGAGATTTTAATAGATAGTCATGAAAAAGGAAGCAGTTCATGTGAGCTCAGGCTGGTAGGTATATAGATACATGGTAGGATTGTAGGAATTTCTTGAATTATTTTTATTTTCTCAATGAATTGACAGCCAAGTCCCTGAGAGTAAGGATGGAGTGGGAGGTTTTAGAGATTTGAGAAGAAAGATGTATGAATTCATCATCCATAATAGTGGGGAGAGAGGGAGGGTGAGTGGCCTGTAGCAAATTTATTGAACAGTAATAATGGTTGATTCGAGATCAGAGGTCCTGTATTTAAAGTGAGATAGCATGTTTGTGTGTGTTTTTTGCCAGTTACATTTGGTCACATAGGTGTTGACATGGGCTGGGAGGAGATTCAATTTTAAACAGCTTTGTCTGGAGTGCAGGAGTCAGAGAACCTAAGGCAAAAGAATTTTGAGGTTATCTGAGAGGGCCTTTAGAATGTAAAGCGTTTCTAGGGGACAGTGACACTATGAAGGAACAGTAAATACCAGTGAGGTCCAAAGTTCATACATAATTATGCACATGTGTGATAGTATGTATAATTTCCACATTTAGGTGACAAAAATTGTCACAGAAATTTTCGGTGAGGTGGCTGTGCAGTTAGTTCCTGGCAAAGACAAAAGTGAAGACACTTCTGACCTCCCACTCACTGTTTAACAGCAAGGTTAAGTTTAATTCTTCTGCAAAAATAATGAAAGATGATTTCTAAAAATATTTGACATTTCAAAGATCACTACTGTGGCATTTTCCACAATGATAAACCCAAGCATTGTATTAGTAAAAACACCTATTTTGAGCAGATATCTCTTGACTTGATAACCTCTCAGCTAAGTTCCTTTATAACCAATCCTAAATGTCTACAAATTTTTAGTTTTACAGCATGGTTAAAAAAATAAAAGTATTAGAATGTGATCCTTGTTTGGCATTGTACTGACCAGGTTATCAATGCTTCATGTCAATTTAACTTAACTTTAGTAATGTCTTGTTTCTCTTTAACCATCTAGTCATTTAAAAAATCAGATTTATCACTGGAAAAATACAGCACTGATTTATTGTTACACATGAACATTTGTTAGTCTTGAATTTAGCCAATCCCACAAACTCAAAACTAATTGAAATTAGGACTGGGAAATAAGAATTTATTTATTTATTTATTTGTAGCTAAAATAGAATTAGCTTCCTGTGCAATTATTTCTTGCCCAGTGGGCTGAGATAGATTAGTCTAAAGGGGAAAGGGGCACATATCCAGTGAAAGTGGGACAGCACAAAGGGAAAAATGTAATAATTTAAAGTAGTTCCACATGGTCGTTTTTGTAAAAACCTCTGTTCTAGAAGCCTTTCCATGTGTCAAGCCCATAGCCCAGCACATTAATATCCGAGATTAACTGGGGGGGAACTACATTCTCAGCATGTCTTCAACATAATAATTTGACGTGATATTCATCAATTTATTATAACTGCAAAAATTAAATATGCTTTCCAAGGTATCTTTTCCAGTATGTTATATTGAAAACTATACACAATCTGAGATTTGATAGCTAAATTTCAAGTGTGGCTTTTTGTCCAATTGCTTTGATCCCTTGGGTAAGTGATTTTGCTTTTAAGCCTGAATTTCCTCTTTCATACAATAAAATTTTAATTATAGCAAAAATAGGCCTATCTATTTCACAAGACTACTTTAAGAATCACATGAAGAAACTTATACAAAAGAAAATTTTAGGGAAACAGTGTTCATTGAGCAATAACTCATAGGTTAAGCACATGCCATATATACATCTTCAAGTTTTTTTAGATGTGAAAGTTGAATCTTGTTGCTGAAAATTAGTGGTTCAAAGATTACAGAATAATGAGAAAGGATACCAATTCAAAGCCCCAGCCTGTCTGATAAAATTCTGGGCATTTCCTCCTGCAGTTTGTAAGCAATGAAGGTAAATTGGTGACTGTGAGACTTCTGTAGGCCTTATTGTTTCATGTGTGGATGAATTCAGTCTGTGATTAGTCCCCTGTTGTTGGTAGAATTCAGGCTTTGGTAGGGCGTGTTTGATGCAAGCGTGTAGTATTGCTAACGGCCTGTACTCAGTCCGATAACTGCAAGTGTGGACTGACTCAGGATATGGTTGGAAGAGCCATTGGGAGTGGTCAAAAGGTTGATTTTTAAAGCTTCAGAAGTAGAATTAGGATTCTGATGAAACCATAAGAAAGTATTTAAAGCAATGACTCTCCCACAAAAAAATAAAGGGGATAAATTATGTTACTGATGTGAGTATCCTAAGTAATTCAAAGTACATTTTGAAGTTTAGATGAAAGGCTTCAATTTAGCTGTTTACGCAGCCTAAGCATTAGGAAAATGCATGCTTTCTTTCTGTTAATGTTAAGTAGAAATAAAGAGAGGCCTTTCAATCCAACACTTTCCTGTTTCTCTTTCTCACTATTTATGAAGATTATATTAAAAGCCCAAATGAGAACACATATCTTAAAATATTTTTCATAATTCATAAATAAAAGTATATGAAAAAACTTAAATGACAATGTTGACCATTACCCAATATGCAAGGTGTCAATATCCATTGTACTTGATAACTCCACTCATTTTTTTCACCATAACATAAACTGGAAAATTCTGTCCTTCAATTTGCCACATCAAAAATTATAAATTTATTTATATCTGTACATCCAAGCAATTCCAGTTGTTGGTATTTTTTGGATGAAGTTGGGCATATAATTTTCTATTTACATTTAAAGTGCTGTTTGCATAATAATTTAAAATCATTTTTAAAGATATAACAATATAATGCCTCGAAGTAGAAATTTGACAGAATTTCTATAGAATACTATAGAGAGACAGAATCTAAGTGTATGTATATCTACAAACACATACACACACACACACACACACAGGTACACTGGTCAGAGATATTAATAGTGGCTTTTTCTCTGGGTAGTGGAATCACAGGAAATTTTCTGTGTGCCTTGAAGTTATAAATTTTCTCTCAATGATAACTTCTATAATTAAATAAAAAATAATCAGATGAAGCCCATTTGACTGTAAAACAGCATTTAGCTTTCCCCAGAATATTTTATTCTGCAAAATTTTATTATTCAATGCTTGCAATAGAACAGTAAGTACAAGGCCATTTCCTAAGAGCTATCAGAAGAAAAGTATGTTTAGCAAAATTACTGCAATTCCAAGTAATCATACAAGCAAAAGAAAAGGAATTTTCTTTGGTTTCCCATTATCACAACTTTAAATTAAATTATTTTTTCTTTTGTTTCTTCATTTTCATATCTGTTTTGCTTCTGGGCAGCTTAGAAGAGGCTTATTTGGTGTGACTGTCTCATCTCTATGGGAACTCTAAGAAAATAGAGAAAGAACGGGCAAAATTGGAACAAGCACAAACAACAAAATTCATTCCTTTAGTCCTTTTGTTGACTGTGATTGTCTAGCCTAACTATATGTTTTCTTGTTCTTAGGCTGAAATTCTTCACCTTCCCATTTTTTATTTCCTCTGCCACCCGTGAGACAGATTGTCCTGTGGACCCTCATTGTGAGGAGGAAAGGATTTGCTATCATAGATAATAGCACCAGCAGGAAAGTTGTTTTTATCTTTGCCAATGTGTTTGGGAATCTGAGGTAAAGCAAATAATGGCTCTCTGTTGTTCTAGTGCTTTGCTTTATTTCTTTTGGTTCGCCTAGGTTGAAACTAAAGTTCTACAAATGGCTACTTAGTAAAGGCATTTAGCTTTTCTTTTCTATTGAACCTCAAATGAGAGCCTTTAAAAGCATAACTTCTCTCTGTGGGTAATGTAATACCAATATACAGATATAAATATAGATATCTCACATATACACACTCACACACATTATGCCGAGAAAATATACTTTAATAGCAAAGTCTCAACATGAAATTATTTAATATGCCAGTTTCCAAAATATGCACTGTTAAAAATTAGTTGCACAAAAAAATCATTGTTGAAAATACCCTCTGACACAAATATAGAAATGAGATCAACAAAGTGATGAATATAAGTTCAATATATTAAAAAAAGAATAAAACAATACAGCAACATTTTTATTTATCAACAGTAATAGCAGCAAAAAGCAGATTAGACAACATCATACTGAAGATGTAGACCCATGTAGAAAAATAAATAAATGTGTGTGTGTGTGTGTGTGTGTGTGTGTGTATGGACCTTCAAGATTTATGCAAGGTTATTAGTTGCAGCATTCTATATAAAATAATAAGTAATAAATTGCTAATAATATCAATAATTTTAATGAATCAAATTTATGTCATGCAAACAATGACTACGAGGAGACAATACTCTATGAGTCATATTTCTGCATGTTTCTGGAAAAAACTCTGAATGTGTTTGTTTTATATTAATTTTTCAAGGATTTTTGTCAGAGAACAGTCTTAGAAGATACAGATGGTGTCTCCCTCCAGAAGAAAACCCCGGAAGGCTCACTGTCCATTAAATCATCAAGGTCCCCTACATTCAGTGTTCATCTTCTGTAATACAACCACCTGCATGCAGGAGTCACCTGGACCTCTTTAAATTACTGTTAACATTGGGGCTTAGGAAACAGGCACAAGAGAAGGGATAGAGATTCTGACCTCTGCAGTACTGAAAATAGTAACGTCCTTTGTCTCTGACCCAAGAGTCTTAATGTCTTTAGCAGCTATGTAACTTTGGCAGGCTGACTTGTAAACTTACAAGTAGTGCAAAATGCCAGACCCTTTATAACTCTTGACATGACTTACATAGAAGAAAACATACTGTGAAGTAGAGCCACATGTATTAATATGAGCAAATTGTAAAAGGTATTGTGAAGTTTTTATTTAACACACAAAAACAATTGTTTATATAAAGTTTTTAAAGATGCACAAATTTACTACATATATTTTATGTGAGTATATACATAATATAGTGAATGTATAAATTTAGAATGTATAAAATATGAGAAACACCTAAGGCTAGATAGAGCTGGAGCACAGTACCCAGGAAACTTCTAACTTATAATTTTTTAAAAGCAGAAATATGGAGGATTTTAGTTTCTGGTCTGACATGTAAAGACACAGGAAGTCATCACTCCTGTCCTCACTAGAAAAAATCTGAACAAGCAGAGTATCAACTCCTGTTGGATCTTTCAGAAAATTGAGGTCATAGGAAACACAGCTACCACAAAAATTACACAGAAAGTTAAATAGAGAGAATAACAGTTTTTTGGTTTTTGGTTTTGGTTTTGGGGTTTTTGTTTGTTTGTTTGTTTTTGTTTTTGGAACAGAAGGCCAGGAGTAAAAGCCTGCTGCTGGAGCCAGTACTGGAAGGAATATTCAAACTGTAATTGACGAATTGCTGGACGCTTAGTGATCTGGAGAGTTAAAACCTGGGCAGGTCTGACTTATGGAGGGAGTCTTAGGGAGGTCTCAAAACACCTATTAGAATGGCCAAAATCCACAACACTGGCGACATCCAATGCTGGAGAGGATGCAGAGAGAGCAACAGAAACTCTCATTCACTGCCGGTGGGCATGCAAAATGGTCTGGCCATTCCTAAACACAGCTCAGAGGTTTCTTACAAACCTGAACAAATTCTTACCATACATTCCAGCAATGGGATGCCTAAGCGTTTACACAAAGGAGCTAAAAACTTGTGTCTACACAAAAATGTATCCATGGATTTTTATAGCAGCTGTATTCATAACTGCTAAATTTTAGAAGCACTCAAGATGTCCTTCAGTAGTGAATGGATAAATTCTGGTACATCCAAACAATGGAAGATTATTCGACGTTAAAAAGAAATGAGCTCTCAAGCCATAAAACCATAAATGTTTTCAGGAAACATAAATGCATATTGCTAAGTGAAAGATGTCAATCTAAAGGCTATATACTATAGGAGTCTAACGATATAGCATTCTGGAAATGGCAAAACTGTGGAGACAATGGGCTGCCAGGGGATTGGGAGGAATAAAGAGAAAGAGGACAGAGGATTTTTGGGGTAGTGCAAGTATTCTGTCTGGTACTATAATAGTGGACGTGTGTGTGTGTGTGTGTGTGTGTGTGTGTCTCCAATCTCATAGAATGTACAACACCAAAAATGGATCTTACTGTAAACTATGGAATTCGGGTACTAATGACCTGCCGGTGTAGGTTCACCAGTGATAACAATGTACCACTCTGGTGGGGGATGTAGATAATGAAGAAGGCAGTGCCTATGTGGTGCAGGGGGGCTATGGGAGCTCTGTACTTTCTAGTTAATTCTGCTGAGTTCCTGAGACTGCTCTAAACAATTAAATCTAAAAACAAAATGAAGCCTCAGAAGCTGGGATGGCTCTTCACAGTCTTAATTAAAGCAAGGGGGTTGAGTCTTTGAACAGCCAAAATGACAACTATTGGAGGTAGGCAGCCTTTGAGAAGTTGTCTAATCCTGGGCAACCATTGGCAATTTTATGGGTGGAGCTAAATCATGAATGCAGCATTTCTAGTTGGGGTGTAAATGCTTAGGTATATCTGAGAGCCACACCAAGCTGCCCTTATAATGTTTTCTTTAAGAGGTGCTTTGGAATAATAGGAAAATGATCTTAAGCTTGTATTTAACATGAAAAACAAAACTTAATACATGCATAATATTGTTTTCCATTTAACAAGTATTTATTGGACCTGAAAGCACTGAGCTACAAAATTTATATTGAAATCAATATTCACTATGGATATTATAACTATTTTTGTTATTATAGAAAAACTGAATTGGGATAAAATCACTTTGAAGATGATCTAAAAAATGTTCTGTATATATTGATGACTCTCTTATTTAATATTAATGAAAACATATGAAGATAATTAGCATGGTTTTATTAATCACTTTATGAGTATGGCTTTATATTCATATATTTATAAGTAGTTATTCTATTTAAAAAGTCACATTTTCTTTGTAACCAGTATTTCCCTTATCTTTTCCCTTGGTTGTCAAAAGGAACATGTTGACCTTACAGACTTTTATGCTTCAAAAAAAAAAAGAAAAGGAAAAGAAAAAAATGTGGCAGAGGCACTATTTGTAAGTCATCCCTTTCAGGAATCAAGCCTTGCAGTGGCAACAAATCCATTTCTTTTTATTGTACTTGGTACCTGGCTGGGTTTGTTCTCTATTTCGTCCTGTGATATAATGTCCTGCTGATTTCGATGCAACTATTATTGCTTAAAAAGAGAGCCATTGGGTATTTAATCTCAGTGTGTTCAATTGTGTATTTGGTATTCTGCAGTTAGGGATACTTAAAGATATGTTTTAGAAGTTTGAAAAGGCTTGTTTTTATGTAGGACTAACCAATTTATTTAGCCTTTCTTGATGTCACCCCAAATTTGAAACAATTCTGTTTAATTTGCCTATGTTTGGCTCACCATGAACTATGTATGAGACATAAGAGACATAAATTTCTAGAGTCATCAAATGTAAACTCAGATATTTTTATTCTGAAAAGTTTTCATTCTAACTCTCCTTAGATAATGAAATTTTATTTTTAAAACATTCTGGTTGAAGTGATTGACTATTTTCAAAACAGAATTTTATGAGTTTAGAAAACAGAGAAAGCTGAGAGATTTCTGAATGTGAACAGAGACACTGTGTCTATGATGGCAAACCAGATTCACTCTTCAATTTTGTCTAAATAGAGTGATGGGTGTAGTATGTAAGGATTAGTCAGGCCCTACTCAGAGATTTACTACTGCAACTTAATGATATTTAATAACACTAAAAGTAAATATCTTCAAACTATACAGAAATACATGTTAAAAGGAAACTTTATGGTGCCCCCTTAGCCATCTTTAGAATTATTCACTCCTAAAAATTTGGTCTGTATCAGTATACACCATTTATAATACATAAACATGATCATGCATATGTTTGTCAGTGTATTTTGTAATTTAGAATGGAATATATAATTTTTTCATTGACTTTTTATGTTATATTGTGTATCCACATTCTTTTAAATGGCTGCTTAAGAGTTTATATTGTGGTTTGTACCTTCCTTACTGGTTGTTTCATTCATTTACTCAATATTTATGCATTCACTTATTCTGAGTACTGAATGTATAGTAGTAAACAAGACAAAATACTTTTTCACAGAGTTTCTCTATAAAGGGGAGATATAAAACAAGTAATTAACAAAATATGTATTTATTAATGGACATAAGTTTCAAGTGGTCCTGATGCAGTCTTGCAATCGTACTATACTTTCCAAGTTAACTTATTTGCACACTAAGCAATGATAATTTCATAACTCTTCTCTTCTCAAACTTGCAAGACCTTCTCCATCATCCTTAGTGCTGATGTTGCTTTGGATCTACAGAGAAAGTTGAAGCAATCATGCAAGATGAAAACTTTATACATAACCAAAAGGAAATTCTAAAAATCAAAAACACAATAATAGGAGTGAAGAATGCCTTTGAATATGCTCATCAGGAGACCTGATACAGCCAAGGGAAAAAAATCAGTCAACTTGAAGACAGGTTAATAGAAATTTTCCAATCTAAATGCAATGAGAAGCGAATAATGGGGAAAACAAAAATAAACAAGGAAAAAAACAAAAGAAAATGAAAACTAAAAAACAGAAATAGAAACTAAAAAAAAAAAGAGAGTGAGAAAAAGGGAGATAGAGAGCCAGGTAGAAATGCAAGGTAAGATATAAATAGCACTGTATCAGAAATATAAATAATAGCAGATAGATTTAAGAATAATATAGACATGACAGAAGAAAATGAATAAAATTGATAAATAGAAATTATCCAATTGGGAAACAGAAAGAAAAGAAGAGTTTTAACACTCAACAAAGCCTTAGTTTAGTGTCTTTGGGACAACATCAACTTGTAAATGGAATTGTAGAAAGACAAGAAAAGGAACAAAAGAATTATTTGAAACAATACTTGAAACTTTTCCACACTTGGTGAACTTATGCCAACAAACACCTGAGTAAGTTCAGAAGTGGATCCTTCCATCAGTGAAGCTTTCTGATAAGACGAGAGCCCCAGCCAACAGCTAGACTGTAGTGTTATGAGTGACCTTGACACAGAAAGATCAGTCATCCTATTGATATATTCAGATGTCTAACAATTGAAGATAATATATGTTTGTTGTTAAGCTGAAAATTTTCACAGAAATTCATTTCATGCATGTATGACTAATGCATAGATCAATTTTGATTATGAGATAATACCTTAAGTATTAGGCTATAATAAAGTTGAAAGTAAAACAATGGTGTGCTAGATCCAGTTCATATAATTTCCCATATCCACTCAGTCATGGATTTTCCACTTAATGTTACTGAGGGCTCTCTAGGAATATCAGTAGCACCAACACCTTTCTTTAACCTACAAAGGGGGTGATTCCATCTTAATAAAAAGTTTTATGATGGATTCTATTTTGTCATGGTTCAACATTATGTTTCTTAGCATTAGATTACTTATGGAATTTTGACTTACCGGTTCATTTTGTTGGAGAGAATTTATTTTCTTATTTGTAATTTTGTGTATTTATATGTGGTTGTCCTGGCTTTTATTCCTACATTCAAATGTGAAACAGTTGGGGACATTTCAGAGCTGTGCACTGATCACATTGGATGCATTGTTTTGTTTTTGGTCTCTAGGCTGTATCTACTTCTCACCTGGGCTCCTTTTGTAATTGAGGGAACCTTCTCACAGTGCCTGAGGTAAAGTACTGGACATGACTTCAGCCTCTTTTCTCCAGGAGCACTCCCTCTGTCTCAGACAAATTAAATTCACCATTATCTTTGCAGTTTCCCAGCGTGGCCAATACTTTATCTACTAGACCAGGCTGCTTTTAGAAATAAGAGGGGGCACTGTTAATAATTGCATTTAAGAAAACAAGTGTAAAGGTAGACTGTACCAAGTAAACAGGAGTCTGTGGTTAATGATAACTTGTACATGGTTTTTGCACCATTGATAAAACATGATTTTCCTCTAGCCCTATATGCAGGAATTGAATAGGTCACATCAAACTTGACTGAACTTTTGAAGTCAAATTTCTTTTCTAACTTTTTAGCTTCAAATTCTATTTGCTCTTTCTTGTTTAACTCAAACTGCATTTCACATATTGCCATGTGCATTTCTCAGGTCTGCATTTAACAATTCTTGCCCCAGGGTACCAATAATTAAAATGTCAAAGATGTTTCAACTTTAAATCACTATTTCTGCGATTAAAATATACTTCAATAGACTTTGCCTAAAATGGTATCTTCTTATTTCTACTTTCACATTTATTAAAATTTGACTGTTTTCCTCATGGTATTTTAAAAAATAACATCCATCAGTTTGGCATTCAAAAACCTGATTGTAGGTCTAGGAAGAATTCTCATGTAAATTTTATCTCTCCTTTTCTTTCTTAATAATTTATGTGATTATGTGATATTTATTACATTACAATGCATTGCTTATACATTATGGAATTATTTTCATATGTCCATATACTAGTATATCTACATATAACTATATATCTATATCATTTATATCTATATCTATCTATCTTTTAAGAACATGTTATCTTTCACTGTAAGATTTTACTGTAAGATTTTCAAGGGCAATAACCATATATTATTTTTTATCCTTCACTAAATCTTTCCATTTAAGTGATTTTTAAGAGCTTATTAAATGCAGAAAAAGCTTTCGACAAGGTACAACATCCATTTATGATCGAAACACTAAATAAAATAGGTATAGAAAGAAAGTATGCCAACATAATAAAGGCCATATATGACAGGCCCTCAGCTAACATCATACTGAATGAGGAAAAGCTGAAGCCTATTTCCCTAAAATCAGGAACAAGACAGGGATGCCCCCTGTCACCACTGTTATTTAATATAGTACTGGAAGTTCTAGCCACAGCAATCAGGCAAGAGAAAGGAATAAAAGGTATCCAAATTGGGAAAGAAGAAGTCAAATTGTCACTATTTGCAGATGACATGATCCTTTATATAAAAAATTCCAAAGATTCCACCAGGAAACTATTAGAAACAATTAATGAATATAGTAAATTTGCAGGATACAAAATCAATGTACAAAAATCAACAGCATTCCTATATACAAACAATGAATCCTCACAAAAAGAAATGAGGGAGTCCATTCCCTTTGCTATCACAACAAAAAGAATGAAATACCTGGGAATTAACTTAACAAAGAACATGACAGACTTATACACGGAAAACTATGAGACACTTTTGAAAGAAATTGAAATAGACTTTAAGAGGTGGAAAAATATCCCCTGTTCATGGATAGGAAGACTTGACGTTGTTAAAATGGCCGTTCTGCCCAAAGCAATCTACAGATTTAATGCAATACCCATCAAAATCCCACAATCATACTTTCGTGAAATAGATAAAAGAATTATCAGATTTATATGGAACCATAAAAGACCTCGAATTGCCAAAGCAATACTACATAAAAAGAACAAGGCTGGTGGCATTACACTTCCTGACTTCAATTTATATTACAAAGCATCAATAGTCAAAACAGCTTGGTACTGGCAGAAAAACAGAAATAGAGACCAATGGAATAGAACTGAAAACCCAGAAATAAACCCACAAATTTATGGACAAATAATTTTCAATAAAGGAGCAAAAAACATACAATGGGGAAAAGACAGCCTCTTTAGTAGGTGGTGCTGGGAAAACTGGAAAAACATATGCAAAAGAATGAACCTGAGGGAATTCCCTGATGGTGTAGTGGCTTAAGCCTTCGGCCCTGGTGCTGTAGGTGCTGAGGGCTGGGTTTGATTCCCAGTCAGGGAGCTACCCGCGTAACATAAAGCAAAAAAAAAAAAAAAGAATGAACCTGAGCTGTGCACTCTCTCCATATACAAAAATTAACTCAAAATGGATTAAAGACCTTCATATCAGACCTACAACAATAAACTGTATAGAAGAAGACATTGGTACTAAACTTATAGACCTAGGACTCAAGGAAGACTTCATGAAGCTGACCTCAAAGGCAAGGGAAGTAAAAACAAAAATAAATGAATGGGACTATATCAAACTAAAAAGCTTCTGCACAGCAAAAGAAACCATCGACAAAGCAAAGAGACAGCCGACTGAATGGGAGAAAATATTTGCCAATAACGCATCAGATAAGGGTCTAATATCTAAAATATATAAAGAACTAATAAGACTTAACAACAAAAAAAACAAACAACCCAATTCAAAAGTGGGCAGAAGAACTAAACAGACACTTCTCCCACGAAGAAATACAAATGGCAACAGACATATGAAAAAATGCTCATCCTCATTAGCTATCAGGGAAATGCAAATCAAAACCACAATGAGATACCACCTCACACCTGTGAGAATGGCTGTTATCAACAAGACAAGGAATAACAAGTGCTGGAGAGGATGTGGAGAAAAAGGAACTCTGGTACACTGCTGGTGGGAGTGCAAACTGGTACAACCACTGTGG